>APFE030267248.1:38804-54631 GCA_000404065.3 Pinus taeda | reverse complement strand
TCTTAAGGTATTTATCCTCCAAGACACTGAATAAATTTTTATCACCGGTCATGTGGAATGAGGCTCCACTGTCAAGATACCAGACACAACCCATCATCGATGACACCATGCATGCGATGACGGTAAAGTCCATTTCGAACTGAGAGGCTAATGCCTCACCTTTCGATCCTTTCAAGGATCCCTTCTTGGATTTCTTCAATGAGAAATTAGTCGCATAATGTCCCATCATGTGACAATTAAAGCATATTACTTTAGACATGTCACCCTTCTTCCCTCCATGAGAAGAATTGGATTTGAAATGGGAAGCCTTCCCCTTCCCTTTCCTTGTCTTACTTGCTAAGGACAGATTTTATTCATCATCATTCTTAGATGAAGAACCATCTCGTGTGCTCCTCCTGATCTCCTCCTACGTAAGATCCGACCATAGTCGTTCCCAATCTGGCAGTTTCTCCCATCCATTCACAAAGTCCTGGTAGCTATTCCAACTCTTTGGAAGGCCAAGGAGAGTGAGGCTCACCATATCATCATCGACAATAGTTATTCCCACACTGCCAAGCTCATCTCTACAAGTGGTGAGCTCATTCAAATATGTGGAAATAGTATCGCCCTTTTCCATATTGATTCTTCGAAGCTTATCCTTGAGCGCCAATTTCCTCTAGTTGCTACTATTCTGGTAAAGGTCCTTCAATGTGTTTCACATTGAAAATGGAGTATCCTTCCCATGGAGAATCGAGACAATATGGTCTCGAACTCCCTCAAGGATGATCCATATCACCTTCACCACACAATTCTTCCACTCAACCAACACTTGTGCATTAGATAAAGATGGCTTTGGGATTTCTTGATCAATGAATTCCTTCAAGCCATTGTCTTCTAATACAACCTCCATTCTATCTTTCCATGCTATGTAATTCAAGCTACCTTCCAAGGTACACGCGAGTCTCAAGCCATAGAATGCCATTGGCCAACCTTGAAGTATGATATGAATTCGATTTGCACCTGTAACCCCGAACTTCAAACTTTGAATTCCCTTCTCAGTATATTGTTCACAGCTTTGATACCATATAGAAAATTTGTGTAGGTTAACCTGATAATGTAATATAAATCAAAGCAGAATACTATAACCTACTTCTACTATCAATTTGTGAAAGCTTAAAGATCAAGCTGAACAATATAACCAGAAGAAGAAGAATCAATGACACAATACACATGAAAATACTTTGGGGAAATCCCTAGCTAAAAACCCCACACTATTGCATTATCATACATGGTGGAAATACATAGGAATTATACAAAGCCTTAGCTCTCACAGCTAGCCAGCTCTCAATACAATCCTCACAGATGCTCACAGGAAATCTTGGCTTCTCTCCAGCCTTCCCCTTTACCCTCCAAGCTCCTATTTCCTTGTCCTGATCCATTTGGATGATTAGCCTTTTACCAAGTGGAAAACCAAGCCTTCAAAACTACTCAATCCCGAAGGATAAATCCTTAGCTGCATGCATGATTTTTCTCCATGAGAAAACACATGCAACTGATAGTACATTATCTTTGAACATTTATCTCAACTGGGTCTTTCTCAGAATAGACATGCATGAGTTTCTGATGAGGGAATCTTCAGTTAATTGGAGTAGCACTAGTTGAGTGCATTAATGCATCAACTGACTGTTACCTCACTATTAGTTCCTCAAATAGTTTGGAACTAATTTAACTGAACTTAACTCAGTAACTTGAGTTAACTAATTACAACTCAAATATAACTCAATCTTATCTCCTTAATTTAAGGGATAACTTTTGCATGACTTCATAAAGACTTCTAAATTGAATTTCTCCAACTAATTAATTTAAAATTAATTAATTAATTATTTCCAAGTAGTTGTTAAGGCTAAATTCGATTTTAATTCAAGGACAAATTAAATTGGAATATTCTTGTTGCCATATTTCAACAATGGAGTTGTCAACAACTTCTACCCAACCGCAACTGGAAGTTTTTCTCATCTCTCCAACAAGCAAGAAAACTTTTCCCTACTATGGTACCAGCTAATGAAGATCATTTCTAGGGTCCTTCAAATCGATTTCCTGAGTGAGGTTGATCCTTAGACATATGGGTTATAGGCCCAAAAAATAGTTTAATCATGTCTCTATAAATAATAGAACTCTAAATCTTCTTCTTATGCACCCAGAGTTTATAGAGGCCCAGGAACCAAAGGTGTTAGGCCTGTAAACTCCCTGCAACTTCCAATGTTGGAGGTAAAAAAAAATTAATTTGTCATGGAATAGTTTATCTATCCGGCCTGTTAACTGACGATATTGCCCCAATTTCCTACCTGTGTTCACAGTCTTTGGTGCTTTCCTACTTAGGTGATGGAAATACACAGAACTAAAACTAAAGTGAAATATCTTGTCTATCAAGCTTGTTAATTGACTAGATCACGTGATTCTCATCAAATCGTCTAAGTGAAGGTTTTATCATCCAACCTAATTTCTACGTGGACTTATCCCTCTTTCGAATAAGAGCGATCTCCCTAGACTTCAAAGAACAATACTAAAAAACAAACAAGAACTGCTACCTTTCTCTAGATTCTGATTGACTAAAAGCATTTATAATGATGGAGGCCTCTTACCGATTTAACGAAATGATTGATGAAATCCCTCAAAGCTTTCGACCATTCACTCCTCAATGTTCTAGATGACCTCTCGTCTCTCTTGACAACTTCTCCATAATATCCTAAAAGAGATCTGCATAGACAAAGACAAACAAGCGATCAAAGCAGCCAACATATAATGAAAGAGATAAATGGACTAATTAACCAATTATACACCATAAACTGATCAATATGCAATAAAAACCCATGTAGGTGATCAATGAATCCTACAAATTAAATAAATGAAGATGTAATTGAGAAAAAAAAAACTTTTATATTCATAAAACTGGAGAAAATCCTTACAACCATGTAGCCTTGATGTTGCAAGTCCCTTCTACAATCTCCAACCCTCTCCCTTGAAAGAAAATATTTCCAACCTAATCTCAACAACATAAACCTACTTCCAACAGTCCTCTCCCATTCCTTAGACCTGTAGTAGCTTTATAGGCCAAGAATGGGAAGTTTTGGATCCATTCTCCAAGGGATGAGATCCACTAATAGTGGGAAGAGGTTCCACAAAGGAAGGGGAGTTACTCCATGATGGGAGGGATCAACACTGAATAGGCACCCATTCGAAGCTTGTTTTTTGGGATAGATGCTACCAACAATGCTTCTAGACTTTACTTTTTATGTTTACATACTTTAGTTCATTTATATGTGGCTATTAATGGTCTTCTTTGTGTATGCGCAAAAATCAACTAGGGAACTGTGCAGGTAGCCAATATCAAGGTTTTGTACCATGCGATCTAGGAATTCCACTTTATTTGGGATGATTTAGATTCAAATTTTATAGGGGAATGCTCTGGGACACATTTATGGATACCAATAGATATAAACTGATGGTCATTTTTCTAATGTGATAAAATGACGTGTAACAGATTGCCCCCTAAAGAGCAAAGTCAAAAGAAATATTTTGATGACTGAAGTGATTTATCATGTGAAGGTTTGGGTTAGAGATTATAGTTGGAGACTTGGTATTCCCATATTCAAAACATAAAGGTCTCAAAGCATAGTACATAAATGCATCTGAAGATCCATGTCAATAGATGACACATTATGGACGCAGCCATCAATGGATCTATGTTTACAATAATGAATATTTAATAACTACATGCAACATGGATGGATGAAACTAGATCTAAGGTCTTGATCTCCATCTCTAGATCCATAGTATGAATCTAGTCATGCAAGTGAATGTCGCATAGTTGAACATGGTAGAAACCACTTGAATACTAGTCAATGATGTGAATTGTTAACAAGTGTGAGACAAACCACCAATAATGAAAATGGCTATCAAGGTACTTCCACTACAGTCTATGAAGCGTGAATAGATGTGTTGATGTCGAACACTCATAGAATTGTTCAATTGAAGGTCAATGATGAGAAACTATCATCGAAGGCGAGAAACCTACCATTAAGGCACACAGACCTCAAGTTACTAAAGGTTTCTAAATCAACTTCCTAGATAATGAGCTGAAGTTGATAGGAAGTGACCCATCGCAAGAAGGCCCACGACACGAAACTTATGTCAAGTTTTGAAGAACAACATTTTGGAGTAATCCAGGACTGACTTAGGGATGATCAATGCAACTGAAATCTAAGACTCACAAAGTAATTTGACTGAGGTTGAACTTCTCTTCAACATATCAAAGACACGACATAATGACTTGGCATCATTTGACTCAAAAATAAAACCCATACCAACTGAAGACTTTCAATGAGGTGTGGTCAACTGAGTAGCAAATGGATTTCCCAACCCAGACACAAAAGTGACGGATTGTCATGTTCAAGAGCGACATACTACTTTTTACAAATACAAAACAAAGATTCTTTCTCACTTTTCCCCCACCATTACTTGCAAGTACCTCTTTATTTTTTACAATCTTCAGGAGGATAACATATGCTTTTCCTATAATCTCATCCTTCGGATGAGTCCTCCAAAGTATTCTTAATGAACCCTAAGAAGGAGTGGTATGGTCTCGTCATGCTTAACGAATCTTGTACTATTTATATTTTACGAATCCTGTATTATTTAGATTTTACAAATCCTATACTATTTAGATTTTATGAGTCCAATAAAGGGGTAACTCGATGTCATTTTCATGTTTAAATATTTTGAACAGACACAAAAATAAAAACTCGTTCAACTCTTTCAATGTAAATTTTAGCGAGCTTGGATAAAGTAAAGCTTGGTGTTTTTCAGATTTAGGGAGTTAGGAGAAAAACATAAGTAAAATCCGCAGTGTTCTTTTTCGTAAATTTAGTCCCTCAAGCCCGAAAAAGGATAAAATAATATAGGAGAGAACTCTATTGACCATGATCAGTCAACATATACCTTTTTCTTAAGTATTCTGGTTTAGTTCGTAAAAGGGGTAAACTTATACTGAATAGACAGTTTCTCATTTACTTTTACGAGTTTGAACAATCAAGTACTCGTCGATCTTTTCATTTTTAAGGAGTTTGAAAAGGGCGTAAAAAGAAATCCATGCTTCATTTGATGAACTATGGTGCTAATAAGTGACAATATCCTCTTATGGCTATGCCCATTTTATTTTAGGATTTGGGTATTCCATATGTTTAAATATGTTTAGCTTCTTCTTACAAAATAATGATTTATCTGAAACAAAATTTGGTGATTGTTACTAATATAAATATAAGATATTTATATTATCTAAGATATAGCATGGAATATAAATTGAGTCAAAAGTAAGTTGATGATAGGTTTATGCCTATAGCTCTCTCATTGAAAGTGTATTACAATTATGATATTTTATTATGTATCTATTGTAGATGACCTATTCTGGTGAGCCTTAGTAAGTAAAATGCATAATGGAATCCCTATATTTATAAAACAAATGCTAAGGGAGGTGTGTTCCATAGTGTGAATGATTTTTTCCCTCAATTCTTTGGTTTAACTTGTATTACAATTTTTATATTTTATTGTATTTAATGCAAATGGTATATTCTAGTGAGATAGAGTAAGTGAAATACAAAATATATTGTTCACCTTTACAAAACAAACCCTAAGGGAGATATGTTTCCTATTATAAATGATTATTTGTTTTAAAATAGCTTACCAATACTATTCCTTTGTGTATTTTAAGCTAATTCTCCCTTTTCTTTTTTGCAGAGAAGGAGAACACATTACAAGAATGATGTTGAACAAAGAATGAGGAAGGGGAGAAAAGGAAGGTTGTACGAAAGAAAACAATTGAGATGATATTACAGTTACTATTCATAAATGAAGGTGAATCACCTTTCTCAATATGTAGTGAAATTCACTTAAAATTGTATATGGCTATTAATTCAAGGGGAATGGGAAATGAAGGAGGCATCCAGGTTAATTTATCATTGCATTAATGTATTATTGAATTTATTATATATATTTGTTTGTAATATATTGATTTTATTTGTGTAATGAGCAACTATGGTTGTAGAGTCAAAGAAGGTTAAGTTGTGAAGATACCTTGAACACTACAAATGTAGAGCAAAGGTTGGGTGAATCATGCTTTTCTCCTACAAAATATTGTTATCCTTTAACCAATTGAAATATTTGTTTTTTGCATAATGATTTATTCTTTTGTCATGGTTCTAAGGTACTATCATCTTTTTAATGGGTGTAAGATTCAAGTTTTCCCTAGTACTTTGATAAAAAAAATTATAAGGGGTCTAGATCTTTAAGACTTATTTTTCATGGTTTTCACTGTTATAGTGTTGATTAGAGCATGATTATTCCATAGGAGTTGGAGATATCCAAGCGCAAGGATGTATGTATCATTTCCATATTTCTATTTATTTTGTATTTAATTTCTTTTGTGGTTTATTCATGGTCTTGTATAAGTTTGTTTCTTGTAGTGAGTGTTGTTGTAGAGTCTAAGAAGGTTGGGTGGAGATGATCCCTTAGAAAATGCAAATGTAGCACAAAGGATGGGTGAGGATTGTTATTTTCCATCAAAATAATATTATTTTGTAACTCATTATACCTATGACAAGATAAATAGTTTCCTTAATCAAAGTTTGAAGTGCCCATACATGGTGTTAGAGCCTAAATCTACCTTAAAAGCTGAGAAAGGTAGGATCTAGGACAACACCAAACCACGCTTAACCTGGTAGCTAGCTCTACCAGGTCGGGAGAGGGCTCTCTCCTGTCAATCTCAGCAAAGTATGATCAATAAGGGCTTGAGATGGCTGATATGCTGACTGATCTTAGGATAGGTATGCATACAAAATAGTTTGATTGAATTTAATGAAGTTGTTTTTGGCCCAAAGGGAAAGGAAAATTTTGGGTGGGGGAATGAGGCTCAGTTTTGTAGAGATCCCAATGGGGCAAGGTAGGCAACTGACTTGGCACTTCAAATTGAATGAGATGGAGAGATTAGACAGGTGAGGATTTGAAGAGGGCAAGAAAACCCATGGATCCTCTTCAAACAGCTGAAAACATCAAAAGCTAAAGCAACCCCTAGGTAGAGCATTGCAATTTCAATGGATTCTACCTTTACCCTTGTTTGATTTAGTTCAGAAGAAACAAGATAGATAATGGCATACATAACACATAAGTAAATTCACAATTACAGAAGAAAGAACTTTACCAAAACAAAATGCCACATGAATCTCAAAGAGTGCTGCAAACCCTAGTCTCTATTCCTTAGCCAAAACTGTTGATATGAGTATACAATGAAGCTCCAAGCTTTCTCAAAAGTCCAACCATGCTAATGACTGAAAAAATCACAAGATATAGACAAACCATAACTCATCCTAGCCTCTAGGGGTCGAGCTCACAAGTTTAGGAGTTGTTCCAACTAATTCTAAACTAAGAACTAGAAATTAGGCAGTGGAACAGCTTGCCTCTAAAAACTAGGGAATTGATTCATTCAATTTCAAACAACTTTTTGATAGATGAATCTACCTCCATGAGTGAAAATTTGACATATTTACATCACGATCCACCAATTTACATGAAATTACATCATAAGTTTGACATTGAGAAGGAGAAAAATTCAAACTGTCAAAAGCTAGGTGAAAAACAGAGTGTTCTTGGTCAAACTGAGCAAAATTTACCCAATGTGGCGCGTTGATCTCCCTATGCATAGCGCCTGTTTGCATCCACTTTTGGAGGCCTTCCTAGTGTCCACATTTCCTCCAAGTGTGCTTGTTGGAAAGGTCTGCCTGTTTACTTTCCAACACAAGTGGAATGTTTAAATGTGGCCTCCATTTTCCCCTCCCAAATTGAGTTCTCCCAACACTGCTTCCTGTGTGTCAAAATAGGGGCAGTGAGGTCATTTTTTGAGTGTTTTTGACCTTTTTGAGGGCTCAAAACCTGTCAAAATTTCTTGGCCATTGGTAGGCAAGCATACATTTTCATGCCAAATCCAAAAATTCTGATTTTTTGTCATTTGGAGGCTCCCATCAAAAGCGAGCGCCAGGTGGCGCGGCACATAGGGCAGAAAATTCTGTTTTTTGTGCCAAAAATTCCAAAAATGCAAAAAGTGTCCCAAATTTTTTGAAATTTGAGCTGAGTCTTCTCCATCAAGAGCTGTGTTGGGCCAAGGAAGCCTCAGCCAATATCTAAAGTCTATCGTGCTCCTTTCGCCTCCTCGAAGCCCTCTTTAACTTTGCTTTTAAGCTCCTGATTCTTGTCTTGCAGACTTTGTTTCTCGCCATGTAATGATAAGCCATATGCCTCAACAATGTATTCTCCCTGTTGGCCTTCTCCAACAACCTTTCTAAGTGGATATTAACTCTTTCAAGCCATGATTCTTGATCGGCATTGATTTCTTGCTTCAGTGATGTGAGTTCCACCTTCCTCCTTTTGGCAGCTTGGCGGTTCTCTCGTATGTTTTGAAACTCCATAATCGCTTGCTGATCCTCAAGTTTCTTGTTTCTTTGCTCTAGGTACTTTATTATCCACTTAGCCCTTTCCAAGTTGAGGGACAAAGCATTGATGTCTGCATGTTCCTCCTAGATGACCTCTTTGAGTTTGAGCTTTGTGGGCCCAAATCAGTATCATCATCCTCAATGAGAATGAAATCATTCTCCTGCTCACCTGAAGGCCCCTCATCCTGTAATGGCCTCTTGCCTTTGTCTTGAACCTGTTGTGCTGATGAAGGAAACGAGACCTCTTCCAGCCCGGGTGGAGATAATACTCGCGTTGCTGCTGCAAACAACCATCTAGTGCCCTTTTGATAGGTGATAAACACCGGAATACTAGCGGTCTGTGTCTCATGACCCTCCTGCTGATATGAAGGTCCACCTGTCTCATGCAAAACCTCTAGAGATCCCTGAGGAGCGATGAAGAACTCATGAGAAATGAACTCCTCCCATGTGATGCACTGCAAACCGAGCTGATGTATGACCACAATTTTAATGAGAGAAAAATGATATATACTGTTGAACTGCTACTGAGGAGTATTGAGTTGTACTAGGGTGGTCATATTCTCAATATTTCGGCACATGAAGTAAGGGAGATTCATCATTCTCACCCTGGTAAAGTGCATCAACAACCAGATATGATAGGCATAGAGGCGAGAAAACTGGCCCTCACAGCTGAAATACTTCATTACCAGTTTCATTAAAGGAGCATATGAATCTTTCAGGTACCAAGAGGGAAAAACTCTGCTGAGTTGTCTCAAATAACCGGGCTTGATGTATGGTTCATAATGTTGCCAGTCAATTTGCTGCCTCTTATTCCATTGCTCTCCAATATTAGGAATGTTGGTTGCTAGAGAAATAGATTCTGGTGTTAAAGTGAATGTTACACCAGCTAAAGTGGCTCGACCATTATGTAAATGAAGCACAAACAACCAGGCCAACTCATGGTGATATTGAACTCTAGCAACCATCTCACAAAACCCATAGCAGGATTGGTGTTGGAAGCATGTGATGGCGAGAGGGCAAGCCTGTAGCTCAACAAGGGTAGTAGGTTCCTCTCGTATATGTTTGCCACCCTTATGAGGCCTCCTTGGTGCATGTACCTCTGTAGGAGAGTCACTGTGTGTCTCTTCATCACAGTCATATGAAGGATCAGACTCCATTTTTGCTAGTGAGTGAGTTTTCTTGGTGAGTAGTAGGAAATTTATGGTGTTTTAAATTTTCTGCCACCAAGGGAAAAGTATATGAGGGACTGTGGAGGGAGAGAATATGATGGATTTTGGGACTGTTAGGACAGGGTTTTGTTTGGGAAACAGGGGATTAGGGAGTGATATGTAAGCTTTAGGGACAACAATTTAGGGTTTAGGGATTTCTAGTTAGGATTTGGGAAAATGGGGATTGGGGATAGAGATGACTGAATATGGGAGTTAGGGAATGGGTGGATAAGCTAAGAGAATGAATGGAGGAGTGGAAAATAAAGGAGTGGAAGAAAAAACTTGGCAGAAAAATGACATGTACAAACCCTAAGCAATATTTTTTGAGAAATGGCAAGGAAGTAGGGTTTGATTTTTCTTTTACATAACCACCATAAACTTTAAGGAAAACTCTTTCACTAGCAAGGAAGAGATCTTAACTTACTTACAAACTAGAAGACTTGAGTGATTTTGGCAATTTGAGGGACTTTTTAAACGAATCAGGCTTGGAAGCTCTATGCGACGTGCCTCAAACACAACACACCGCGTCTTCTATGTGTGCCATGCCAGAACAAAATAACACTGAAGATCGCGGTCTTATGCGCCGTGCCACTCACCCAGTATGCCACGCCCACAATTTTCGCTCCCTTTGCTTAAACACAGCCTTCACTTTGCTCAACCTTGTTTCTTGAATGCAAATGAGCTTTTGAATTGAGAAAATGATTTATATATAAGGAGCTTTTTAATTTTTGATTCATAAAGACCCATTTTTATAATGTTTGCAATATGACTTTACTTTCCAACTCTGTTTTTGAGCTTTTCACTTTATTTGAGCCTTTTGATGAACTGAATGACTTGATTTTTCTTGATTTTTGTTTGCTTTACAGGGGATGAAGTTATTGAGGCTTGGGAAGGAGACCAGGGTTGCCACTCATGTGATTTACATACAAGAGAACTGAAAATACATGAATTAATGCAATAAAACCTAAAATACTCTATTACACATTTCTGAGCAATTAATTATGAAATTTATTGGTACTGGAACCTCCTCATGTGCCTGCTGACTATTATTGGACATTTTGGAGACCTTTTTGATGAAACCCTAGACCTAATGACAGCGAAACCCTAAAAGAATGACTCTTGGAATTTTAAAGACAAAAAGTGACTGCAGATGATCTTGATGAAAGGAAATGGACCAGCAGGTAAAGGACATGAGGGAAAATGTACAACAAGCCACTATCGTCAGATGATCCATGCTCCTAATGGAATGCAGCTGACTGAGCGAGACGCCTAATATGCAATGCAACAAGAGGATTTGATCTCTGATGGAGGGATGAAGATACCGACACTAACACATGGTAGTATACATATTGTAATATTTTAAGATGTCTTGACTTATAGCAAGCGGCTGTAGATGGTAAGGATGTGACATCTACCCTGTAGATATATTTACCCAAATCTAGATCATCTTCTATTCTTGCAATGCATTGTAGAACAACAACATTTTCACTTCCTTCAATTACTAAAGTAGATACATGTGATCTTGAGGACCACACGTCTCACCAGATTACACACAATTACTCATTGTTGTCTTCCTTTGCATTATAATGTAGATCCAATACCTTAATTGTACTTGCAAGTTGAAAATACAAGTATAAAATGTTGGAATCAATAATTGATCCCTGTAGAGGTTCTGTGATTTTTTTCCAAACATCACTTTCCTCCTTCACACATATTCTAGCAGAATTGGAAGGCTCACTAGTGGCAGAAATTAGTGCAACATGGTTAGAAAATCACTTGTGATTAATACTCACCGTAATTGAATTTTTAGCCACATGTACATGGTCATAACCATATTGTAATCTCTAAGTAAATTATATTTCCTTCTAGCAAGTTGAAGTAGAGGGTAAGGAGGGGGCATCCTTCCCGTGGATCACTTGGCCAAAATATATTTGCATTGGGATGTAGGTGCAGTAAGATTTTGATGTCTGATCATTTCCAATGAAACTACCCTTCATACTCGAGGGTTCAAACTTAGCTCTTTTCTTAGAAATAACAATAATATAAACTGGGCTAGATTAGACATGAAAATGTGATATACCTTGTGAATATTCCTACAATGTTTGGTCATCTAGGATCTTGTGAGGACATATGATCTAAATATGCATTGATTCATTCCATGCATATTCCCAAAGACACATGTTTAAATCCATTTGATAGATCAAGGCTTAGGATGTTAACAATATATCTATTCTTCCCTTATACATGTTTGTAACCATTTTGTCATATTTGAGTAAATTGTATTGACTTCTAGTGAGTTAAAGTCCATGTTAAGAAGGCCAAGTCCTTACCTTGGATCACTTTGCTCAAATTTGGATTTGATTTCCTCTTTTGTTCCTAGATCTTATGCTAGAACAACAACATTTTCACTTCATTTAATCATGGTAGCAGATATTTGTGACCTTGATGACCATGGGGATTTTTTTTTGTTGAAAGGTGGATTTTGTAAGCCTTCAATGTGTCATCGTATCTAATGAGGCTACTTCTCATACTTGAATGTTCCATATTAGTCATTTTCTTATCAAGAACATGAATATAATTGGAACTAAAAAAGACACACATGTGTGATATACTTCATGGTTATCACCAACAAATGCTTCCTACGGTGTCTTTTCCTTCAAGATATTTGTGTTTGAAAATGTTCAAAATATAATTTTTTGTATTTTATGCCCACGCCTAAAGATACATAACTAGATCAATGTTGTGCATCAAGGATCTATCAATTCCAACAATAGATTTATTCTTCTGTTATGCAAGCCCATTCTAAGATAGGTGGTAGGGCATTGCATTTCCAAATCCCTATAAAGCCCCGCTTCCTTGCAAAAACATTGAAATTTGTGAAGGTATATTCACCTCCACTATTTGATTGAATTTGTTTGATCTGCTTCCCTTTTCTGATTTTCAACCAAGAACTTGAACTCTGTAAACTTGTCGAACATTTCATGCTTAATATTCATAAAATAAATGTAAGTCTAACATGAGAAATTATCAAAGAAAGTAAGATAATATAGATTATTGTTTGAAAGAAGAGGAACACATAGGTCCACATTCATCTCAATGGATCAGCTCAAGAATCCCTCTTGAGCTTTTCTCACTACTAAGAAAAGCAACCTTCACGTGTTGCCAAGTGCACATACCTTGTACACTCATTTGTTTTTAGCTCTTGCAATATATCTTCAATATAGGAGCCCAATATCTTCACATGTTAGTTGGAATCATCCCTCATCTCCACACACATTCTAATACATGAGAAGATAAGTGTATCCAATTTTCATTTCACGCACACACACACACCTAGAGGGAATGCTGAGGTCTAAAATGAGCCTCCTAAGGAAAATAATGAATGAGAGCTATGAATTTTAAAGGAAAATAAAGAAAATTGTTGTTTAATTGTATTTTTGGCTTATCTCCTATAGGTTTACTTAAATGTAAAGTGTAGATACACGTTAGATGCAAATTCACCCACACACACATTACGGTAATTTTGAGGTATAAAATGGGCTTGCTAAGAAAAATAAGGAATAAGAGTTATGAATTTTAAAGGAAAATAAATAAAATTACTTTTTAATTGTATTTTTTGCTTATGTCCTTATACTTTTAATCAAATTTCAAGTGTAAGCACCAATTGGATGCAGAATCCTCTTGATATTTACTCATTGTTTGGAAAAGCAACCTTGGTATGCTTTCCAAGTGCACATCCCTCACGTATTCCTTCCTTCTTAATCTTGAGACAATCCTTGCACCATGTTTTCTTCAAGAGAGGATGTGCTCCATGGTGTAAGTGAACAAAGTGCATATACCAACGTTGCACATTGTTTCCTATTGTGCACCAACATGGCAAGCTTCACTAGATCTACTTGTAGTTTGACGTACATACCACCAACTCGAGCCCCATTAGACACATCACAAAATCTAATGCCTAGTGACAACACTATGAGCATCAACCCATAGTAAATATCTTTCACACAAGAAGTTGAAAGAAGGTTCTTTGTTAAATCAGGAACAAACAAAAGATCTTTCAACTTACTTGAAGGCATATGGAAAAATATGGATACATTGCATTCATATGTTAAGTGGCATCACCCCTGATTCCACAAATGTTTGTGTGACAAGATAGACATATCCAATTATTATTTCACATGTGCATTCCCCAAATAACATGTCCCACATAGGAGTAGGGTAAGTTCAAGCAAACAAACATACTCACCCTTTAACCAATCAACCAATTATGCTAAAAGGTTGCACTACTCCCTCGTGGCATGCCCATTTATTTCTAGTATTTTGGGTTTTCCATATGTTTAAATATACTTAGATCCATCATATAAAAAAGAATTATTTATTTGATGAAAACATTGATTGTATTGTTCCTAATGGAAGTAAATTTAGTTTAGAAAAATTATATTTTTTTAGATATAACATGAAATATAAATGGACTTGAAGTAACTTGATCATGGTTTGTTCCTTCAACTCTCTAGTTTAACTTGTATTACAATTCTAATATCCTTTATGCATTTATTCTATATGGCTCATTATAAAACAAACTTTAAATAAGGTATGTTTCTTATTATGAATAATCATGTTGGTTTTGAAATATGCTTACCATTAACCTTTATCTATTTATTTTAACCTATCTCTCCCCACTTTTCTCAAAGGAGGAGAGCACATTGGAGGGAAGATGGTGTATAGAGAGAGGACATTTGCAATTTTTTGTTTGTTTTTTCTGCATCTTATTGTCTTGTTGAGTTTGAGCATGGACATGCTATGTTTTGTTTATTATAAGTTATTCTTGTTTTTCTTTGTTGTGCAGTTTTTTTCTTTTTTGTTATATTTGGTCTGGGTTTTGTTTGTTGGTTGAAAAAGAACATTGTAAAGAAAGAAAATGAGAGACATGAGATGAGGGTAATTGTTTGTAAATGAAAGTGAATCAACTTATCCCGTGCACATTGTGTTTTAATTAAAATTCTATAAGATTAATGATTCTCTATGATTGCACATTGTGTTTTAATTAAAATTCTATAAGATTAATGATTCTTTATGATAAACTTATATATATCTGAGGAAAATGAAGCATAAATTGTTAATTTGTCATTATATTTATTTACTATTTAATTTATTTTATGTTTTAGTGTGGTCTCATGCTCAACCTAAAATTAACAACTTCTTTGTTGTTGGATTTGAGTATATCACTAGATCACAGGGCACACTTTAAAAAAGTGGGGGATATTTAATTCCACATAGGGCAAACTATGAACCCCATTCCTCCCGTCCTCTTGTGAAAGTTCATATAGTCGGGGGTGTGAATTCTCCATTGTTGATTTGAACGGGTCATTCGGTGTACCTTAGAAAGTATGGGATATTTAACACTGGGCAAATTCCATAAGTTTAAGCTTAAGCACCCTTGAGGCATAGGGACTCAGTCTTGACATGTGGTCATTGTTCTAGAGAGGATGAAAATAAGGGGATGCAATTGGATAAAATTTGGCATTTGGACACCAATTTTCAATTAAATATTGAAGCTATTAAAGTCCACCATGAGACAAATCTAAAGATGTTATGCCTATAAATAAATAAGAGGATTGATTGAAGCATGAATTTTACAAATTCCAGAAATGAAACATATTCCATGTGAATATGAAAAGGCTCAAATTCTCATATGGTGAAGGAAAAAAGATTGACAATAAGGTGAATAAGAATTTCCATGGGTAAATACCATGGGTGTTGACACATGGTTACACCCATGGTAAAGTAGTTTGTAAACTGTATATACATATAAAAATAGTAAAATAGAAAATGGGTTTTATACAAATGAAATGAGAGTGAAATGAGAGTGAGACAAAGTTGTGGTCTGTAAGAAAAAGAAATGGAAATCTCAGGCAAAGAAGAAGAGTTGTGGATAACTTTAGTGCAGAATGGAGAATAAACTTGAGAAAAGAAATAACCAATTGAGTCTGTCGGCCGCCATGGAAGAAATACCCGCCATGGTTAAAATATAAATGGAAAAAGGGGTTGCATTACAAGGAATTGTCTATAATGTAATTTTTTGGAGATCCGGCGGAAGAAATGA
>APFE030267248.1:26237-36395 GCA_000404065.3 Pinus taeda | reverse complement strand
TTTGAAGGTGAGTAAGATAATAATGATTTCACTCAACCATTTCAGATAATTCCAATTGATATCTAGATAATTATGTTTGTTATATTGTTTCATGTAAATTTTCCCTTTTTATTAATTTATATTTTTTTTGTTATTGTTTTCCTTATTGTAGATGAAATCAACCTTAATTTTCATATCACTAGCTTAGATTCATTTAACCCTAGATTTATGAAGCTTCTAGAGGGATAACGCTTCTAGATACTTATGCATCTAGGGTTAAGATGGATTAGGTCGTTTTAACTTTTATTTTTAAGAGTAAAAGATATTTCTAACATTTTTTTTTAATTTACCTAAATGCAAATAGATTCTTTAAAACACATTTTCTTAGTAATAGTAAGAATTCAACATTTCCATTATTCTCTTTTGTGTGATTTGTTTTTTATTATTAATTTTTTAAATCAAATTATAATACTTTTACTTTTATCTCAATTGATATTATGTAATGAAGCATCTCTCCATACTTATCAAATTAATAAACTAAAATGTTTTTCATATTTTATACTAAATTACAATGCATTTTAACTTGATTTCTTTTACAAATAGAACATGAACTGTTGGGTGTCTCTCAATCAACATTAATGAAGAACTATGTGATACTTAACAATGTTTGGTCCTATTATACAAATATCATGGTCTCCACGCTTTCATATTTCCAAAATTCATACCACATTTTTGGGAAATTAATTCATAGATTTTTGTTAGATACATTCTTATTTATTCATGTTCCAAAGGTTTCATTTTTTCACTAGAAACAACATTAAATACATAAAAAAATAATAATATCATCTGATGCTTCCAATAATCTATCTTAATTTTTTATTTATCTTAAATACTTATTATTTTTTACTTTAATAAAATTTACCTCGCACAAACATTTTAACTATAATTATATTTATGTATTTTATTAGAACATTATTTCTATTTAAAATATTATTATCATTAAACAATTATTTTTTCCTTACACAAACATATTTCAAACATGTATATAGTTTTTCCCTTTATTAAAATTTTTACTCCAAAAAAAATTCAGCTATGATATCAATTTAAGTAATTTATATATTAGAAGTAGTTATTGTTTTTTATGTGGATAAGATTTACCTCACTCAAAAACATTTAACTATGATATAAATTTACATAATTTATATTGTATCCAAGAGGATCCATTAGGTCCCTACCATCTCAATCATAAGCAATATGGCTCTCCACATGTGCCACAAGGGAGTCAATCCTATCCAAGTAGAATCTCTAATTTATGGGCATCCTCTTGACATCTTCTAGTGAGGCAAAAATATTATGTTTTTCCACTTGTTTATCCCTCAATACCAGGCCTAACAAGGTCTTCATTTGCCAATGAAGAGCCATCGAGTTTATATATTGGTTCCTCGTTCCCCTAGTGTGCCCAGGTTATGGAACCTAGGCTAACATGTCCTCTAAAAGCTCATAATCTGAAAGGGATTGCCTTCCCTCCCTTGCTTTGGACTCGAGCTTGTGAATTTCTTTATGAGTATTTGTCGGAAATGCATTGAAGTATGTGGTCATCATGGGAGAAGAGTCTTTCCCCTCATTGCCTTGGTTAAGCCCTTTCACCTCCTCCCTTTCTACATCTCATTTTTTTCCTTGGTGGCATCACAGACACTCAAGGAGGACACTTATTGTCACTTATGGACTCAACCCACATTCTACAATATTATGGAACCAACACACCAACATGTCACAAAAACACTAGACAAAAGACTTAGCATTAAATGAGGACCCACCAGATGGGGCAAAGCCTAAGTCTTCGCCAACCAAACCTCTTCACCCTTGACCATCGAACAGGAAAAGAACAACCCCAAGACCAGAAGAACTTGACACCTGGGAGAGTGAAATCAGACACCAAATTCAAACAACCAACACTTTATATCTTGCCACAAAGGTGCCCTAATATGTAGATGGTCTTAAGCATAATCTTCTAAGTTTTAATCATGTGTGATGAAGGGCATGAAATAACAATTAGGTTAGATGATTATGTGGTCAAAGAGTTAGAAAAATGAGAAACTATAATTAGGGTAGTGTTGACAGTGTTGGATACTTCCAACATACAAGGGATCTCCCCAATATGAGGTCCCAATTAGACCTCACTCCATTTGGTGTAGGAGTCCCATATGGAAATATGGCCAGGTTGCCATTTACTTAAATATTTTCCTTGGCTTAATAAATTAGCATAAGAGAGTAGAGCACATGTGCTTTTGAATGAGCAAGAGAGTATGCCTTGTGAAATGTTCAATTGTAAATGTATCAAGGTTTTTTCACTACAAGGAAAAGAAGTGAGTCTCTAAAAGAAAAGTAGTAGTACTAACCTAGTAAAGACACATGCACATGAACAAGGAAGAATAATTAGACATCAAGCAAAATAGTTCACATAGATGCAACGATCATTAAAACCATCACAACACATTTCCAACCAGTTGAGCACCAAAGTCACTGAAATAGTCTAATTTCTTCAGTACATATGAAAGCCAAAATAAACTTCAAACATCATAAGAATAGGATATTCAAATTAGTGACCTATCATGTTATTGCCACATGATGATGTGGAAATCATGATGTAATTATGTAATTGTTGTAAAGACAAAGAAGTGGAAGTCCAAGATTAATATATGGACAAAGAAGGATGCTATTTGGGTATAAATGATGAGAGTTGGTTATGGCTTAGGATATTGGGCCACCTAAATATTTCATTATCTAATTAAATTGGGTAAAAATGGTGTTGTTTGAGACATGCCCAAAATCACTAAACCTAAAAATAATTTATGAAAATCATGCCAATTTGGAAAACATTCAAGAGTACAGTTCAAAGCAAAGAAATATTCTACAGAAGGACCTATGGAGATGATGCATATAGACATATGTGGACCCACAAGAATGATGTCTCCACGAGGTGAGAAATACTTTATGTTGTTGATTGATGATTACACAAGGATGGGTTGGCTCAGTATGTTGAAAAATCAGTATGAAGCTTTTGAAAATTTCAAAATATTCAAAGCACTAGTAGAAAACAAAATGGATCTTAAATTAAATGCCTTAGATTAGATAAAGGAGGTTACGCATGTAATGAATTTTATGATTTATGTGAACAACATGGGATTAAGAGACAATTATCAATAGCTATAACCCCTCAACAAAATGAATTAGTTGAAAGGATGAACATAACAATATAAGAAATGGCTAGAGTTATGCTCGATGAATCAAAGGTACTGCATAATGTTTGGGGAGAATCTATTCAAATTGTAGTTCAAATTATTAACAAGGCTCATGTAAGAGTAGATAGTGATAAATCTCCTTATGTACTATGAAAGAGCTACTTTTGTAAAGCACTTTAAGGTCTTTGGAAGCAAATGTTTCATCAAAAGGAATGAGGAAAATCTTGGAATTTTTATTTAAGATCAAATGAAGGGATATTTCTTGGCTACTCCTCAAATATCAAAGGCTACAAGTGATGCAACAAGAGACTCCACAAGATAGTTGAAAGCATAGATGTAAGAATAGATGGACCTATTCACACTAGAATACAACCACATCATGATGAACCAATAAAATATGAGCCAATAGAGGATGAATTCAAGGACCATTAAGAATATGAGGAACATGAAGAATCTTAGGAAGAAGAATTAGTAGAATCTTAACATCCAAATATTTCATCAACGTATGTACAAAAACACCATAATGAGATTCAAATTCTTGGTGACAAAGAAAAAGGGGTGCAAACTAGAATACAATTCATAGGTGCATCTTCACATGCAAACCTAGAACTATTATCTATGATAGAACCTTAAAAAATTTCACAAGCAAGCTAAGACGCGCATTAGATCAAAGCAATGAATGAAGAATTGGATCAAATAGAGAAGAATAAATTATGTGATCTTGTGCCAAGGCCGAAGGATAAAAATATGATAGGAACTAAATGGGTTTTAAAAAATAACTTAAATAAATATGGGCAAGTGGTTAGAAACAAGGCAAGGCTTATCTGTAAGGGATATGCTTAGAAAGGAGGATTATACTTTGAAGACACAATTTCTCCTCTTGTACGAATTTAAGCAATTGGAATTCTTTTAGCATTTTCTTGTTATCAAAGATTCAAAGTTTATCATATGGATGTTAAGTCAACATTTTTAAATGGTGACATAGAGGAGGGTTTATGTGTTGAGAAACGAGAAGATTTTCTATTTTTCAATAATAAAGATTATGTTTGTAAATTCAAGAAATCTCTAAATGGATTAAAGAAAGCACCAAGGGCATGTTATTACATGGTAGACGGGTATTTGTACCAACAATGTTTTAAGAAAGAGACCGCTAACAAAAATCTCTACATCAAGGTTGAAGATAATAGCTTATTGTTAGTTGTAGAGTATGTTGATGACACAAGTTTTGGCAGTAATATTGCATCAATGAGTCAAAAGTTTTCAACTACTATGCATTCGAAGTTTGAAATTCCTGCACTTAGAGAATTGCCATTTTTTCTTGGACTACAAGTTCAACAAACAAAACAAGGACTTTTTCTTTCTCAAACTATGTACCTCAAATAAATTCTAAGAATGTTTGGGATGGAGGACAATAAACCTACAAGTACACCCAGGGTTACAAGTTGTAGCCTCAATAAGGATGAAGAATCTCCAAAAGTCAATAAATATGCATATAGATCAATGATTGGGAGTGTACTCTATCTCACAACTACAAGACCCAATATTATACACGAAGTTAGATTGGTGGGACAATTTTAGTCAAATCCTAAGGATACAAAATTTACTCTACAAGATTCAACATTAATTTCCATACTACTAGCCTATATTCATCCCTAGATTTATGAAGATCTGAGAGGGATCAAAGCTTCTAGACACTCAATGGATCCAAAATTAACATGGATTCGATGGTTTTAATAGACAATGGATGCTCTCATCATATGATAGGAGATAAAACCATATTTCTCTTTCTAAAATAGGTCAAGGGTGGTAATGTTATTCTTGGAAATGATACATCAACTATGTAATTGGAAAATGAAAAGTCAACCTTGATAATAAAAGGACAAATGTTGAGAATGTTCTACTTGTCAAATATTTAAATCACAACATCCTGAGTGTACTTCAGATGGTTGATAGAGGACATGAAGTCACATTCAACTCCAAAGGATGTAGAATTAGGAAGGAAAACTTTGGAAAATTAGTAGAAAAAGGGATCACGATGTCAAATAATATATATGTACTAAAAGGAAGCAATGACATCATTAAGGGATTGAAGGCAATCTCTTCTTCACATTATCAATAAAAAGAGAAATACCCAGTTGCAGTCCATCACACCATGTCCTATTCACAAGGTGTACTATAAAAGATATAAGAACTACTAACATTAGTGAGATGAGGAACCAAGGATACAAATGATGCATACGTCCATATCAGAGGAAATGAATCAACATATGTAGGTAAAGTAAATGCAAGTAAAACCTCAAATGAAATAAGGAGTAGGATTCCTCAAGGGAATGAAAATGCACGAACGACAGATTTGAACTAATTGTTGCAGCGTGAACAAGTGATCTGAAAATCACTCGTGAGTGACCTCAGTTAATTAATGAATGAATGAAGGTATTACAGACTCATGTGTTGGTGTGTGTCTATGTTATCTTAGGCAACGGATTGATAATATTGCAAAATACATAGACACGGGAAAATGGAAAACAACAAGAGAAACATAGTAAGCAAATACAATAACACAACAAATTAATAAGGAGTTCACCCAATCCTCCTGGCCTATGTCTCCGGTCTAACTTTCAGTGGTGGCCTTCTTTTATTGTGTCTTAAAGCAGAGTTTTTACAACGAGGAGCTCAAATTGAGTCTCCCAAAACATAGGATGCTCAGTAGGGTGGTTCTTGGATTCCCCAAGCAACTAGAGTGCACAGACTCTTTTTTACTAAGTCTCGACTTTAACTGGTCTTTATGGGATGAGTCCAATTTGGTACTCAGTCCCAACAAATATCCTCATAGGGATTGCTTGAACCTCTCAAGCCCTCTATCTATTCGATGTTGCCTTAGCTCTACAGGTCATCTCGGCTCTCAGCGTCTGCTTCTGTCTCTTCTATCTCCTTCTTCACTGTTCTCTTCTTTTTTACAATGTTTTTTTTCTTCCTCCCCCCCCCCCTTTTTTTTTTTTTTTGTTCATGGCTTAAAGCCAATACGTCTCATGACTGTTCGTTTCCTCTTCCACCCCTTTATATCACCTGCTATTGTTCGCTTGGAGTTCCCTGCCTCTACATCATCACCACTGTGTAACGTCTCACAGGGAAGTGGCCACTTTTCCTCCCACGAACTACACCAGCTTTTCCTCAAACAGTTCGGTATTTCGGTTACTCTGTGTAATAATTCATCCGCTAGCTCAGCGGTCAAATTGGACTTCAGAATTTTATATGTCATCGCTTAATTCTCCCTCCAGATCTGGTTTCCCATCAGGCGCATCCTCTGGCGTTAGATCTAGAGCCCCCAGATCCTACGATGTTCGCTCTTATCGCGCGGTTGACTTGCATGGACATTAGCCCACGATGAGAGGCAGTTTTCTCTCTCATCTGCTAGACACGCGTCGTTCGTTGTATGGCATTGTTGGGTCTCCTGACAATTCCACTTACCGCCCAACATGCATCCGATATTCCGCCAATTTTGGGGCGCGGGACATGCCTTTCGCTTTAGCGCTTTTCCCACGATTTTTGGCTTTTCCTTGTGACCGAGTGCTCAGGGCCTTTCCATTTCAAGGAGAAACGACCTCTGTTTTCTGATCCAGAGTTCCTAAATACTAGTTTGTGTCCTGTGCGGTCTCCATGGGCGTCGATCAGCGCGCTTTGATCGAGGTTCTCATCGTTCCTTGCTGGCTACAAACTGCCACTGTCCAGAGGTCTTCCTTATAACTCATTGTTCACAAGTTTGAAGTCTGTCCTGATTTAATACAGTCATAGAACTCTAATAATTTTCATGGATCCAATTTGGATCACAACCTTCCCACTAAAAAAGATTTTGGACCACCAAAAGTTGGTTTTCAAGCACCGAGTAAGTGAGGGTACAATTGTCTCACTTGTCCAATCTCTATCCATTTTGCATTGCTCGGCTTTAAACCCTTAAGCCCAACTCTTAGGTACTCAACATCTCCCCTGTGTCGTCCTTACCTCTCTATCAAGAACCGTGTCTTCCTGCAATTCATTAAGATATTCAGGTAATAGGTCATCAATAGAAGGCAATTGACTTTGCTCTTTTGGATCCTCAATTAGTGAAGGTTCAAATAGTCTCAAGCAATCTGAATTTACGACTGAGTAGATGTGCATGTAAGCTAGTAGATCAAGGTGAAAAGCATTCTCACCAATTTTCTCAAGTATCTTGAAAGGTCCATACCTGATAGGCTTTAGCTTTTTACCTTCACCTTGCAATCTGTCATTGTTGATATACAGTCAGACCTGGTCACCAACTTGGAAACTATGCTCCATCTCATGCTTGTCATGCCTGGCCTTGTATTTGGCTTGGCTCTTTTCCAGATGTTCCTATACTGCCTGGTGGATCTCTTGGATTTGTTCAATGAACCTAGTTGCCCTATCCACATCGTTGTGTCCCTCAACTGTGGTGTCTTTACCAAAGAAAAAATCCAAAGGAGACCTTGGTGTGAAACCAAAACAAGTCTCAAAAGGAGATCTCTGTGTAGAAGAATGTTTTGCTCTGTTATAAGCATGTTGCACATAACACAAATGCATCCCAAAGCTCAGGATGTTTGCTGCAATATCCTCTTAGCAACTGGATCATTGTCCTGTTAACTACTTCTGTCTGGCCATCGGTTTGTGGATGAAAAGTTGTGCTTTTCTGCAGTTTGGTGTCCATCAGTTCCCACAGACTTGACCAAAACTTTCCCACAAATCGGGTGTCTTGATCAGATACAATGGAAGTGGGTAATCCAAAATGAACCCATACATGTTGAAAGAACAGTTTTGCAGTTTGTTCAGCTGTATCTGTTTATTACAAGGTATCAAAATACACATTTTGCTAAACCTATCCACAACAACATGCAAATAATCATGACCTTTCCTAGAGTTAGGCAGTCCTCCAACAAAATCAATGGAAACACTTTCCCAAGGGTGAGAAGGAACTGGCAATGGAGTGTACAAGCCTAGTTTTCTATTGTCGGGCTTGCTTTTAGCACACATAATACACCCTCTTACATATCTAGAAACTGTCTCATTCATTTTTGGCCAATAACAAAATCTTTGCAGCTATGCAACTGTTTTACTTACCCCAAAGTGACCTGATATTAGAGAAGTGTGTGCTTCTCGAATTATCTTACTCTTTCAGTTTGTGGAATGTATAGCTTCCCACAATGATAAAAGAGTCGGTCCTTTACATGATAATCCAATTCTTCTATTCGTTTTCCTTGACTTAAAGTTTCATATACATCTTTAAAGTCTATATCTTGAGCATATTATTCAATGTAGCTCTCACGTAACATAAAATTATGCTTAAGTATAGTAGATGCATTTATAATGGGTCCAGATAACATATTTACAACTTTATTGTGTATGCCCTTCTTATATCTGATGACCAAGTGAAACTGTTGTAGAAAACCCATCCATCTATAGTGTCTTGATTGCCACAACTTAGTTTGGGAGTGTAGATTTTGAAGTGGTTGATGATCAGTATGTATTACTATCTCTTTGCCCATTAAGTAATGTTTCAACTTTTTCACACTCTGTACTAATGCATACAATTCTTTATCATATGTAGGATAGTTAACTATTGTAGAATTAAATGTCTCAGATGATAACATATGGGTTTACCATGCTGTGTCAACACTGCTCCCATGGCATAGTCACTGGCATCCGTTTGGATCTTAAATGGCCTTTGAAGATCAGGCAGTGCTAGTACAGGTGTTGTACTAGTCTTTTATTTTAGGGTGTCGAAGGCTTTCTGCTGTTTGCCTCCCATTGAAACATCTTGTTCAATCCTGTTAAAGCATGTAAGTGAGCTACAATTAAGGAGAAGTTAGAAATGAACTTTCTCCAATATTGTGCTGCTCCTAAGAAGCTTCTAACTTCTGTAGCAGATTTGGGTTTAGGGCAGTTCAAAATCACTGCCACTTTAGAGGGATATATCTTCAATTCACCACCCCCTACTATATGTCCCAAATAATTCAGAGATGTTTTGCCAAATTCACATTTTGAGAGTTTAACATTAATTTTTTCCCTTTTCAAAACATCTAGTGTCTGCTTAACATGCTTTAAATGTTCTTCCCATGTTTTGCTAAATATCAGAATGTCATCCAGATACACAATAACAAAATCATCAATAAAAGGTTTGAGTACATCATTCATTAGTCTCATGAAAGTAGCAAGAAGCATTAGTTAAGCCAAAAGGCATAACCAACCACTCATACAATCCCTGCTTTGTTTTGAAAGCAATCTTCCATGCATCTTGTTCTGCAACTCTGACCTGATGGTATCCACTATGCAAGTCTAACTTGGAAAAATAAACAACTTCTTTTAATTGATCTAAAAGATCATCTATGCGAGGAAGGGGATAACGGTTTTTTATTGTTATCTTATTTAGTGCTTGGTAATCAATGCACATTCTCCATGAGCCATCTTTCTTTCTCACCGAGACGATTGGTGACCCACATGGTGATGTGCTAGGTCTGCTGAACCCTTTTTCGAGCAACTCCTGCACCTGCTTCTTGATTTTAGCATTCTCTAAAGCGGACAACCTGTGCATTCCAATGTTAGGCAATGGAGAATCTTGTTGCAAAATAATATCATGCACTGTTTCCTTTTTGGGTGGCAGAACTTTAGGTTCTTGAAATAAGATATCATACTCTAAAACAACCTTTTCTAAATCAACTTGATGTTTAGCATGACAGCCCTCAAACACATTGGTTTTATCGGGTTTCTTTTCCTTTACAACCATTAGTAAGAATTGTTTGCATCAATTTATCATCTGTTTCATCTGCCCTGAGTTTATGAGAGTATAATTAGTCTTGAGCTTATAAGCTCTTACAAAGTATTCAATTCCATCTTTAACAAGTAGATACTTGTTCTCAGCTCTATAGAAAATAGCTTTTCTGTCATACAA
>APFE030267248.1:0-24481 GCA_000404065.3 Pinus taeda | reverse complement strand
GTCATGGAGGAGAGACTCATCTTCTCCTTTGTCTTGTTTGGAGCCTGATGAATCTTCATCTTTATGTTTTCTAAAGTCCTTATACATTTCCTCTACCATGGACCTTAGGGCTAGGAAACTATCTAAGAATTGAGGGTCTGGCCCCAGAGAACCTTCCTCTAACATTGTCTTCCGAGGATAGACTCTCTCAATTTCAGGATTAGTTTCGACCAACTCTCCTTCTCCTAATTTGAGCTTTGATCTAGTTAGCATTCAACAGCTAAATCCAGCATAAGCTTGTCTAACCTTAACAGCCTAGATCTCTGATACCATTTGATATGAAAATCACTCGTGAGTGACCTTAGTTAATTAATGAATGAATGAAGGTATTACAGATTCATGTGCTGGTGTGTGTCTATGTTATCTTAGGCAATGGATCAATAATATTGCAAAATACATAGACACGGGAAAATGGAAAACAATAAGAGAAACATAGTAAGCAAATACAAGAACACAACAAATTAATAAGGAGTTCACCCAATCCTCCTGGGCTATGTCTTCGGTCCTGCTTTCAGTGGTGCCCTTCTTTTATTGTGTCTTAAAGCAGATTTTTTACAATGAGGAGCTCAAATTGAGTCTCCTGAAACAGAGGATGCTCAGTAGGGTGGTTCTTGGATTCCCCAAGCCACTAGAGTGCACAGATTCTTTCTTACTAAGTCTCAACTTCAACTGGTCTTGATGGGATGAGTCCAATTTGGTATTCAGTTCCCGACAGATATCCTCACAAGGATTGCTTGAACCTCTCAAGGCTTCTGTCTGCTCGATGCTGCCTTAGCTCTGCAGGTCATCTCAGCTCTCTGCATTTGCTTCTGTCTCTTCTATCTCCTTCTTCATTGTCCTCTTCTTTCTGACAATGTTTTTTTCTTCCTCCCCCGTTTTTTTTTTCTTGTCTGTTCATGGCTTAAAGCCAATACGTCTCATGACTGTTCGTTTCCTCTTTCCCCCCTTCGGATCGCCTGCTGTTGTTCACTCGAAGTTCCCTGCCTCTGCGTCATTGCCACTGTGTAATGTCTCACAAGGAAGTGGTCACTTGTCCTCCCATGAACTGTGCGAGCTCTTCCTCAAACGGTTCAGTATTTCGATTACTCTGTGTAATAATTCATCTGCCAACTCAACGGTAAAATCGGACTTCAGACTTTTATATGCCATCGCTTAATTCTCCCTCCAGATCCGGTTTCCCATCAGGCGCATCCTCCGCCGTTAGATCTGGAGCCCCCATATCCTACGGTGTTCGCTCTTATCGTGCAGTTGACTTGCTTGGACGTTAGCCCATGATGAGAGGTAGTTTTCTCTCTCATCCGCCGGACATGCGTTGTTCGCTGTGTGGCATCACTGGGTTTCTTGACAATTCCTCTTACCACCCAACATGCCTTCGATATTTCGCTGGTTTTGGGGCGTGGGACCCACCTTTCGCTTTAGCGCTTTTCCCACACTTTTCGGTTTTTCCTTGTGACTGAGCGCTCGAGGCCTTTCCATTTCAAGGGGTTTTTCCCAGCGATGCGCCAGAAATGGTCTTCGTTTTCTGATCCGGACTTCCTAACTTCTAGTTTGCGTCCTGCACAGTCTCCATGGGTCTCGGTTAGCGCTCTTTGGTCGAGGTCCTCGTTGTTCCTTGTTGGCTACAAACTTCCACTATCCAGAGGTCTTCCTGATAGCTCATTGTTCACAAGTTTGAAGTCTATCCTGATTTGATACAGTCATAGAACTCTAATAATTTTCATGGATCTAATTCAGATCAACAAGTGAAGTGAACAATGAACTTTAAAATAAGCACAAAGACTATCCTCTTTCAAAAGGTGAAATCCTATAACAAGAATCGAAATAACTATTTAGTGTTCATACAGGGACAACCAATATGCACATGATAGCACAATTTGGAGGAATCAACAAGTTAGAAGAAGCACAACAACCCATTGATCAACTAAATATCATAGACTACAAAATATGATATACAAAGGAAGAAGGAAGAGGTTTTAATAGACAATGGATGCTCTCATCATATGATAGGAGATAAAACCATATTTCTCTCTCTAAAATAGGTCAAGGGTGGTAATGTTATTCTTGGAAATGATACATCAACTATGTTATTGGAAAATGAAAGTCAACCTTGATAATAAAAGGACAAATGTTGAGAATGTTCTACTTGTCAAATATTTAAATCACAACATCCGTAGTGTACTCCAGATGGTTGGTAGAGGACATGAAGTCACATTCAACTCCAAAGGATGTAGAATTAGGAAGGAAAACTTTGGAAAATTAGTAAACAAGGGGATCACGATGTCAAATAATATATATGTACTAAAAGGAAGCAATGACAACAATAAGGGATTGAAGGCAATCTCTTCTTGACATTATCAATAAAAATAGAAATACCTAGTTGCAGTCCATCACACCATGTCCTATTCACAAGGTGTACTATAAAAGATATAAGAACTACTAACATTAGTGAGATGAGGAACCAAGGATACAAATGATGCATACATCCATATCAGAGGAAATGAATCAACATATGTAGGTAAAGTAAATGCAAGTAAAACCTTAAATGAAATAAGAAGTAGGATTCCTCAAGGGAATGAAAATGCACGAATGACAGATTTTAACTAATTGTTGCAGCATGAACAAGTGAAGTGAATGATTAACTTTAAAATAAGCACAAAGACTATCATCTTTCAAAAGGTGAAAACCTATAACAAGAATTGCTATAACTATTTAGTGTTCATACAGGGACAACCAATATGCACATGATAGCATGATTTGGAGGAATCGACAAGTTAGAAGAATCACAACAACCATTGATCAACTGAATAGCATAGACTACTTAAGATGATATACAAAGGAAGAAGAAAAGAGAACTAACACAACACATCCCAAGACTACATCAAAAGACTTAAGGTGCAACAAAGGCAAATCAACAAGAAAAATAAATAGTAAGGGCACATAAAAAAGATCTAGAGTGTAAGGAAGAAGAAAACCATTGTTTAAGTGTTGAATTTTTTTGTTTGTGCAGGTGTGACCAATGTAGAGTAGAGTGGGTAGAGACAAAACTAGTGTGAGAGCGACCATGGCCAACATGAGAGCATGCCACAAGCCAATTTGGGTGGAGTCGGCATGTTGTGGTGCATTGTATGAATGTGTTATGCTAGGAGAATGCATGGTTTCTTGTAGAGGATGAATAGTTCCATAGGAATATCAGACATGAAAAAAGAAAGAAGAAATTATGTGTTCAGGGGAAACATGCCAAAATTAAAGGTTGAAAAGAATAGTTGCACATGAAAGGAAGCAAAGATTGACCTTAGATGAAATCAAAAGAAAAAAAGCAATCATATGTGGCATAATGAGAATAAGGGAAGTGCTACTTATTAAAAGGAATCTCAATCTAGGAGGAGTTGTAAAAGGGAACAACACCTAATGTTTTAGAATTTACGTCATTCGATCAAAAGGTATATCAAGAAAGCACATGTCTAAGGGAAGTCTAGAATACACATATTATTTCCAGAGTTCACAACCATAAAGAACCTAAGAGATTATCACTAGTTTCCTTCACAAGGAAAGAGGGTAGTTGACCACATATGGTAGGGATAGCTATATGCTAGAAGGTCAGAGAGAAGGATACAAATCAAATCAAGGGGAAATGCAAGCTCAGTAGAAGTAGCATGGGTTTAGGAGGAGATGTTTGCACTCAAAAGATGAAGAAATGAAAAGTTTGCATTCTTATTTATTTTAGTAGACAATAGAGCCAATAGCCCAATATATCAAAGTAGGGGTACCATTTGGCTATTGGAATAATTATCAGTATCTACTGATACAATTGAACAACAATAGAAGTAAGGTGGTGTTTGGACCATAATGCATATGCATGTTGTTTATGCTTGGTGTCAACCTCATTTGGGAAAATGGGGAACTAAATCCATGTAGGGGAAGAATGATCAAAGTGGGAGTAGTTAAATCCCTTTCCCATTGGTTTCAAAGGGGAATAATGATCATCCATTAGCACCTCAAAGCCAAGAGGAGAATAATAAGTAATTGGCACATCAAAAGAAAAGGGGGAGAGTGAGTAGACAATGGTAGTTTCATCAATAAAAGCTTTCATTCTTCGATCTAATTTAGTCCTGATGATGGACCCCCTTTGGGGTTTGAAACGTCAACAAAATAAACAAAAACCTGTGGATAATCTGGATCATGACACTGCAAAGAACTACCACAGAAGCCTAAAATCTAACATAACTTAGGGAGTTAAGCCCAAAAGCCATCAATGACTAGTAACGTTAGGTGGTGTTTCCATCAATGTCAAAGGGGTAGATTGTTGAGTATGTTGTCATTGTTGTCAAGTCTAGCCAATGATGTCAAGTGATATCAAGTTTGGGGGAAGATTGTTGATTTTTCATGCATGATGCTTATGTTGTTATTGATGTCTTGATTGTTTCTATTAACAATGTGCTAAGAACATGATGACTTGGTTGTTTATTGAGTAGCCCATCTTAGAAGGTACTTTGTTTGCAAGTAACTTGTTCAAATGCACATGAAAAGTGTTTGGTTGGATATCTCTCTAAGGGAGCTTTCTAGTGGTATATGGCACTTATTCTAAGAAAGATGTGGACCCTAGTGGACCCCAGATGACATGGAAAGGTGACTTGGCAGAGACAGGTGGTAGATGATGATGTGGCACCCTATGGTCATGACACATGACAGACGGATTTGGCCTTTTTGGGTGGCCAAGTGGCCCTTTGTCAAGTAATACATGTCAGTGAATTGGTGGTGATGTGGCATGATAGGTGGCAAACAATTACTTGGAAGTGACGTGGAAAAGACATGGCCCATCATTCATAAGCTACTGGTGCTAGCAGTGGTGGCATGTAATGGGCCCATTTAACCTCATTTGGCACCATGTTGCATGAAAGTAAACCGCATAGGACACAAAATTAAAACTCCTCTCCCCTCCCCTCCACCCCGCCCCCCCCCCCCCCCCCCACCCCCCCCCACCCCCCACTTGTTAAAGTTTGGATATGCGTGAGGGAAGGGAGCTTTGAAGTGACTTCTCTACCGTTGGATTTAAGTATATCACTAGATCACAAGGCACACTTGAAAAAAGTGGAGGATATTTAATTTCACATAGGACAAACTACAGATCCGCACCCCTCCCAACCTCTTGTTAATGTTCATATATTCGTGGGGAAAGTGACTTCTCCATTTTTTATTTGAATGTGTCATTGGGTGCATTTTAGAAAATCTTGGATATTTAACACTAGGAGAATTGCATAGGTCCAGGCTTCAGCACCGAGTTAGGCTTAAGCACTCGGTTTTGACCTATGGTCATATGTTCTAGAGAGCATGAAAATAACAGGATATGATTGGATAAAATTTGACATTTGGACACTGACTTTCACTTAAATGTTAACACTATTAAAGTCCACCAAAGGAAAAATATGAAGATGCTATGCCTATAAATATGAGGATCGATTGAAGCATGAATTGTACAAAGGGATTCTAGAAATGAAACAATGTGAATATGAAGAGGCTCAAATTCTCATAGGGTGAAGGCAAAAAAATTGATACAATAAGGTGAAGAATTTCCATGGGTAAATACCATGGGTCAACACCCATGGTAAAGTAGGTTGCAAACTATAAATACATATAAAAACAATAAAATAGAAAATGGATTTGCACAAATGAAATGAGAGTGAGCCAAAGTTATTGTGTGTAAGAAGAAGAAATGGAGATATGAAGCAAATTAGAAGAGTTGTAGATAACCTTAGAGTAGGAAGGAGCATAGACATGAGAAAAGAGATGCAAAATAGAAACAAAGTTTGTAAATGTGAGTGAGTGAAATTTTAATGTGGTCACATGCCCGAAAAAACACACCCATATAAATTAAATTGTGTAGTTATATTCCCCAAAAACACAAAAAAAAAATAAATTAATTTAAATTAAAACTTAAAACCATAAAAACCAATTACTCTAGATCTCATAATTAAACATAAAACTTTTAAATTATTATGAGTTAAAACTTCTCCAATCTCAAAACCCATAAAAAAAAAACTGGCAAATGTGTCTTTTGAGCTGCCATGGAAGGAAAACCCGGAAGGTTGAACTATAAATAGAAAAAGGGGTTGCATCACAATGCCCACAGTACAATCTCTGGCCTGCCTTTCTTTGCTCTGAAATTACAGATTAACCTGTACACACAGAAATTAAGCATGAGCGCCAAGAGGGCAACCACAGAAAACACTTTGCCAGATGAAATACGGTGCCAACGATCGGACGGGAGGCGATGGCGATGTTCTCAGCCCCGCGTGGAAGGCACGAACTACTGCCATCATCATACTGAATCCCACAAAAAGAATAAGCCCAACAAATCGGAGACTGAGATTGGTATTACAAAGCATTGTTTGAGCAACAAGTACGAGATACAGGAACCCCAAATCGCTGAAATCATCAAAGTGCCAAGCAAAATATTTGAGCTACAGGATCTCAGAAACGTTCTGACGGTAGAGATGTGGAGAGATCTTACAGAGCGGGAAAAATCGAGACTTCGTGCATTTCTTCCGGAAGGGCAGAACAGTAATGACGATGTGGCTGAATCTCTGCTCAGTGGAGAGAATTTCAACTTTGGGAATCCAGCGATCACATGGGGGGCGAGTGTGTGCAAGGAAGAGCAGAGCCCTGAAGCTCTGCTGCAGAGAGAACGAAAATTGAAGAAATCTCAGTCGCAGTATTTCAAAGATATGAAGGCCTATTACCACACTCTCCGTGGTACCACTGATGAGTTGCAGGAACTCTGTGAGTCTTGTGGTTTTAACAATGCAAAGTTTCAGAAGAAGTTGAAGCAATGGAAGCAGAAGAAGTTGAAGCAAACAAATAACTCGTAAAATAAAGATGCAGTGTAGAAGCCAGCGAACGTATGGGGGATTAAGGCAAAAGTGAGGTCTTATTTCACTAGGGAGAGAGTGAGTTAATGGTACTTTTCCTAATGATATTTTTCCTTTACTTACATATAAAAAAACATATTTAGCTGATCATCACATGATTACATGATTAGAGTTTAGGAAGGATTTGAAAGCATGGAAGATAACAATGATTTCACTCAAATACTCAAGATAATTCTAATTGAAATCTAGATAATTATCCTATATTGTTTTTATATAAATTTTGTTTTTTTTTTTCTTCATTTATATATTGTTTTCTTTATTAGAGATGAAATCAATCTTAATTTTCATATTATTAGTCTGGATTCATTTCAATCTAAATTTATAAATCACTTTTTTCAATTATGTTTTTACATAGTAATTTTTTCTCTTTTCCTTTTTTTATTAAATAGATTATATATTTGAAAGAAATATTCTCATGTAGTAAATTTTAACTTTCCAATTACTTAATTATAAATAATTAACTTTTTGTTACTCTTGAGACGTCCACATTGTTACTCTTGCTCTAGGAAGGCAACTAAAGGACATCCCCTTCTCCTTATTTTTCAATGGTTGGAACATTCTCAATGTAGGTCTCCAAAAAAAATTCTCACTTGTAGGTCTTTAACATGAGAAGTGGACCCTTCATGGACTTACAGACCAATTTTTCTTTAAAGCACAAAAAATCACAATTTGTCATAATGTGACCAAACTTATGGCACCTAACACATCTTAAAGGCACATTTACGTAGCGGAGGGTCTGCATAAGCTTTTAGGATTCCAAAACCAAATTAATAGACTCAAAAATACTCGCCGTCAAATCCATATCCACTAATACCTAAGCCATCGAGCATTAAACTAAAGCTATAAATTTGTCATATACATCTAGGTTTTTCCCATTTTTATTCCGGATCACTTAAAGGCTTGAAATGGTTGACCGTTTGAGAGGAAGATCTAGCAACTTGACCCAATTGATATTTTTATCTGGAGAATAATTCCTCATATCAAAGAGGGGATACCAGGGTTTGAGGCCTAAGAATGCCAAATATGAGCACTTGAGAGATTTCAAAATAACTTCTATGTCTTTCCTCTCCTTGAAGATAAAACCAAGACAACCCCTAGCTATCAAAACTCCTATATGAGGTTGCCAATTTAGGATAGTTCAAGTCTTGAGCATGTCTTTAGAGATATAATAACCCATAAATTTTCCAACCAGTGATTGACCATCGAGATGCATGATCTCTTCGAGTCTAATATCCTCTCCAACTACTGAGGAAATGCTCTTGCCCTTGGATTTAATGTATTTCTTCATTAGTTTACCCCTCATAGGACCTAGAGTCACACAAGAACCACCTTCTAGTAGAGGTAAAATCAAAGCACCTCTAATCAATCCCTAAGTAGTTCTAGGAGGTTTGTTATTGAAAGAACCAACTTTAAATTTTGTTATACCTTTGCTCCATTAAATTGACAAATATTCTATAACTCTGTTTTGGAATAGGTAAGAATAAATGACTTCATTCTTGAAAGCTTTCCCTTCAATGGTCAAGAATTTAACAATCTTCCATGCGTAAGTGACACAGAGTAAGTGTGCCATGATCAACATCATCTTGTTCTAAATCAATAAATAAATTAGAAGAAAGACCATCATTCACACATGTGCTTAGATATGCTATCTTGTGAGGGGATTGAATGGCCTCCAAACAACAATTAGCCACCTCACTATCCACTTCATAGTCTTGACAAATCCATTTGGTTAGATCCTTAGTGGAGGGTCCTAAATGATGCAGGAACATATCTCTCTCCAAAAGTGAGTCTTCTAAATTGTCAACAAGGAACTCGTAGACCACTTCTACCATTTTGATGTAAAATAATTACTTAAAGAACCCTAAATTCTTGTGGCCAAAACCTACAATTTCTTTCTCATCACATTGCTTCCACCAACATTAATTTTCATAATTTGTCTTCGTATTGTATTCAATGATTAATTATTATATTTGCCTCAACATTACAATATATCATTATAATGATTATGCCCAAACATTTTAATTAAAATATAAAATTCATTTTTATTATAAAATTTATTTGATTTTGTGATAATGCAAACAAATACAAAAAGTTGCATATGCATATTTGCAAAATAAATAAATAAGAAGCATGAAATTTGGTGCTAAAAATATACAATGTGTTGTATTCATTTGTACACCTTATGCATGGGTACATTTAAATGTTTATTACATATCATTAATAATTGCAATAAACATATTAAAACTTTTAAGTAAGACATTAGTATTGTTTTTTTTACTATATTGTTACTAATTATTCTTACTATCAATTAACATATAATATAATTTAAATGGTTAATAAATATTGATAAACATGAATCCATGATAAATATCAAAATACTTATTTCATAATACATCTCACATTGTTAAGATTATATATATAAAGCAAATTATAACTTTATTATTATTATTAATTATAAAAATAATTAAAATTGAGTTAAACACACACACACATATATATTTAAAAAAACATATAATAAAATTATTGACTACGGAGATTCACCCTCACTTAACGATAAATATTTTAAACCTGAAAATAGGCTTTGTTACAATACCATATGTTAAATCATACCAACAAGACTTTTAACACTCTGTTTTACAGACAACGAGGGGGCCACAGATAACTAACTCAATGGAGAACTTAGCATCACTAACAAGGAGAAAAACCTTACCATGATAACCAAGCGAGATTCCCACTGAGCCTTTTGCATGCATTGAACCAAGGTCTAAGACACCTCTTTAACTCGCCTTAGAGCCGCGTATCCCTTGAATATGCCAAGGTCCTAACTTTTGCTATAGTTTGTGCACACCCTAATCTAGGTTTTGCCATAACATGTTAAAAACCCAACATCCAGTGCCTCTAAACATCTCATAGTCAGTGAAACGAGCTCCTCCCTTGGAGTTGCAGAGATTCCCTTGACATTGTTCCACCCAAAACCCCCATGCAAACTCTACTGAATTCGAAACACCACCTTCTAGAGCTATCATCCACCAACTTCACCATCACAAGCGTGAGAAATAAATTGTCTACCATGTTGCATGTAGGTGAGGTGCCACGCCACCCCTACTCTTCGTCTAAAAGGCCGATGGTGTCAGGGCCCCAAGTTGGCACCAAAGTCAATGAGCACCCATTATGGGCCATACTCACTTGGAGTGGCGAAAAACTGACTTGGAGGTGCGATGAGCACGCCCACACAGAGGAGAGGCACCCAAGTTGATAGAAGGCTTAGTGTGCATGAGAGTTGGAGGGGAGCATGCCCTGGGCGCGCCCGCACAAGGCAGGGTGTCGGGCGAGATGTAGTGGGCATGACACAAGGGCGCACTCACCCACCCAGTAGAGTATAGTGGAGGGTGTTTGGGAGAGCGTATGCCCATGTCAGAATGAAGAGCGTGCAAAGGAAAGTATGTGCATCACAAACTTATAGTGATGACCTAACTTGATGGACCCGTGCCCACAGGCACGCCCACATCAAGGTGGGACACCCAAGCGCCAAGACGTAACATGCAAGGCAAGTGGGGTGTGACAAGCAAGCAAGGAGGCAACACACGACATGACATAACAGAGAAGGTAGCGATTGACAAGGCAAGGCGAAGCACCTAAGAAGGGGCGCGCCCTCCCAGCAAGGGGCACTAGCCCGCCCATAAGCAGGTCGACCTAAGGGCGCACCCACCCATGAAAGGGTACCCATAAGCGGGTCAACCTAGGGGTGTTTGCAAAAACTTAAAGGTCGGCTCAAGTGATGAAGGGAAGTCGACCCATGAAAAGAAAGGAGGTGTGACATGTATAAATGCAAGTGAAGACATTTGACTAAGGAGCATCAACCAAGTTTGACCAAGTAGAAGATACATCGCCGAAGGTCACACTAAGGAGTGACTCTGCAATATTGCAAAAACTCAGAAGTTCACACATTGCAGGAGGATGCAACAAGGAGGGCGCAGGGCAAGGTGGGGCTCGCCCAACAAGCCTGTATGACTGGGTTGGTGTTGTTTTTTGTTATGGGCAGACAAGTTGGGGTTTCTCGGAAGGTCGAACGTGCAGGTGGGACCGCATGACTTACGCAAAATGTGTAGGCAGGATTGCACGACTTGGGCAGAACGTGCAGGGAAGGCTTGCACGACTTGAGCAGATTGGGTGGACGAGTTTGCTGGTTTGAACTAGGCAATTGCCACACTACTTATGTGTTGTAAAACACTATTATATCATATTTTGTAGAAGTTTAATAAAAGTTAGGGCGAATAATTTTGGGGAGTTGCCCCCTCCCACCATAGATTTGAGTCACTATCATAATTGCGATATCGTATTACTATCATGTTTTATATTGAAGTTAATATTATTGCATAATTGAATAAGTGAATATAAATGGAGTAAGATAAATTTACTAAATATTATTTCTGTTACATAGTTAAAAAAGTAGATTTGAGTCACTATCATAATTGCGATATCGTATTACTATCATGTTTTATATTGAAGTTAATATTATTGCATAATTGAATAAGTGAATATAAATAGAGTAAGATAAATTTACTAAATATTATTTCTGTTACATAGTTAAAAAAGTGAACACTTACTGAAAAATTGACTAACTATTGAAAGTAAGCATATTCTAAGTAAAAGCATCTTTCAAAAGTGAAATCTCGCCAATACCACACAACGTCCACAATAGACTTAAGTCTTGTGCCACAACAGACTTAAATCACCACAACGTAATGCCTTAACAGTGAGATTACAAGACCCCACATTAATCCGTAAATCACCCATACCCATACACATCCTGATCCCCATCACCCAACCGAATTATTATCATGTGTTAACAAAACAAACCCATAATTGATATTTTCCAGTCTCAAAAGTAACCCATAAAAAGGAAACCTCGCAAATATTGGGTAACTCTCATTGGTCAGACTGTCTGGTTGGTTGCCATGGAAGAAGAACCCGGATGCAACCAACAATTAAATGTTAAATAAGGGTTTCTATCCCAATTCCCATAGTAAAATCTCTTGCCTTTTTTGCTCTGAACTTACAGAATTTAATCATGTCCCCGAAGAGGTCGAGGGCAACCGCAGAAAGGAAGTTGCTGGCAGGATTCCGGTGCAAACGATCCGACGGGAAGCGATGGCGCTGTTCTCAGCCCCGCGCGCAGGGCAGGAGCTACTGCCAACGTCATTATGAAAAAATTAAACGGTATACCCACAAAAAGAAGAACCTTAACACGAGCAGATCGCCGGAATCAGAGATTGGTATAACAAAGCATTGTGTGAGCAGCGAGTACAAGATACGGGAGCCCCAAATAGCTGAAACCCTCATGTTGCCCAGCGATATATTTGCGCTACACGATCTCAGAAATGTTCTAACAGTAGAGGCGTGGAGAGGAGATCTTACAGAGGTGGAGAGATCGAGACTTTGTGCATTTCTTCCAAAAGGGCAGAATAATAACGATGTGGCTAAATCTCTGCTCTGCGGAGAGAATTTCAACTTTGGGAATCAGGCGATTGCATGGGGAGCGAGCGTGTGCAAGGAGGAGCAATGCCCTGAAGCTCTGCTACGGAGAGAACGAAATTTGAAGCAATCTCAGTCGCAGTATTTCAGAGATATGAGGGCCTATTACGACGCTTTCATAGGTAGCATTGATGAGTTGAATCAACTCTGTGAGTCTTGTAGTATGGATGATGTAATGTTCCGGAAGGCGCTGAAGGTATGGAGGGAGAAGAAGTTACAGGAAACAAAGAATTTGTGAAGTAAAGATTCAGTGCAGAAGGGAAAGGGATTGTTTGGGGTTTTGCTTTCCCTGTGGTTAGGGTTACAATGTGGCCAGTTGTTAAAGGACACAAGATACCCAGAAAAAGCTCAAGATTTAGTTTTTCCAATACATAAATCAACTCTGTGAGTCTTTTAGTATGGATGATGTAATGTTCCGGAAGGCGCTGAAGGTATGGAGGGAGAAGAAGTTACAGGAAACAAAGAATTTGTAAAGTAAAGATTCAGTGCAGAAGGGAAAGGGATTGTTTGGGGTTTTGCTTTCCCTGTGGTTAGGGTTACAATGTGGCCAGTTGTTAAAGGACACAAGATACCCAGAAAAAGCTCAAGATTTAGTTTTTCAATACATAAATCAACTCTGTGAGTCTTGTAGTATGGATGATGTAATGTTCCGGAAGGCGCTGAAGGTATGGAGGGAGAAGAAGTTACAGGAAACAGAGAATTTGTAAAGTAAAGATTCAGTGCAGAAGCGAAAGGGATTGTTTGGGGTTTTGCTTTCCCTGTGGTTAGGGTTACAATGTGGCCAGTTGTTAAAGGACACAAGATACCCAGAAAAAGCTCAAGATTTAATTTTTCCAATACATAAATCAACTCTGTGAGTCTTGTAGTATGGATGATGTAATGTTCCGGAAGGCGCTGAAGGTATGGAGGGAGAAGAAGTTACAGGAAACAAAGAATTTGTAAAGTAAAGATTCAGTGCAGAAGCGAAAGGGATTGTTTGGGGTTTTGCTTTCCCTGTGGTTAGGGTTACAATGTGGCCAGTTGCTAAAGGACACAAGATACCCAGAAAAAGCTCAAGATTTAGTTTTTAGATGGTTATTAGTCCAGAAAGAACATGAAAGATGTGGTTTAACAGTTAGGTGGGATTTTTGTTCTTACAGAAAACTTTTGCAGTTATGTGGGATTTTTGGTCTTACAGAAAACATTAGCTCGAACGCTATTTATCTCTTATGTATTTTTATAGGCTTTTTAGTGCTACAGGCAGTAGCACTATGTATCTCTGGAAACTTTTTAGTCCCACAAGCAGCACAATGTACCTACAAGCAACACTATGTACCTCGGGAAGCAACTTAAGGTGAAAAAAAATGAAATAGCTTTTGTGTAGATAAAATTGTTTTTTGTAAAATGTTGTAAGTGAGATGTTTTAGAAAATTTCAATATATAAATTAAATTGACATTTTTTTTAAAAGTATATAAAATAAAAATAAAATATTTTTTTAATATAAAATATTAAAGCGATATTTTAGTTTCATTATCTTTTTTTTTTCACAATTGAATAGGGAAACATTTTTAAACTAGATAGAGAAAAATCGATTCATAATTTTAGTCTAAAATGCCTTTATGCCTCTGCAACGAACAGTTTGAGTCAAAATTCTACATACTAATTGCCTTTATGCCTCTGCAATGAACAGTTTGAGTCAAAATTCTACATACTAATTGCCTTTATGCCTCTGCAATGAACAGTTTGAGTCAAAATTCTACAGAAGTGATGCCTTTACAATTATCGGTGTAGTCAAAATTCTACATGAACATTACCCCATTAATAATTATATCATATTACTCCATTAATAATTATATCATATTTAAGGAAGAAAATCATATTTATTCACTATTTTGATTTTAAAAATTTCTATAGATTTTTAATAAATGAAATGTTTTTTTTTTAAATTTCCTATTGTTATATGGTAATTAATAACTAAATTATAATTTTCAATTAACAATTAATTTCTTCAAACTATAGAGTTAATTGAAATTTATTTGTTTTTTAATTGTAAATTCAATTTTTTTGTTTTTCATTTCGTTCATGTTTTTCTCTTTCTTCTTAAGCTCAAGCACCTGAGCTATCTTGGCCATGTCCTAGTCTTATTTAAGCTTTTTTCTCTTGTGCAATCCAAGCTACTTCTTCTTATTTAGCAACCTACCTTTTTGCAAGGGCTTCCCTCTCGGCTTGAGGTCTCTCCTTTTTTGCCTCCAAATAATCATGACCCATTGTACAAATGACTTCTACAAAATTTGAAGCACTTTTCTACTTTTCCTCCTCAGCCTACATTTTTGATTGGTAATCCAATTCGCACTTGCATGCTATGCAATTATTTTTCACTACGGAATTGGCATAATATCTATGGAATGTCATATCCTAGAAAGTGAAGATAGTAAGGGCATCATATTCAACTTTGGCTTCTTTCATATCCTTTGGGTAATAGGATCTTAGGTGGAATGGCATGTGTGGCCAAGGAGCTTTCTTGTCCCGTGAAAGCACCCCACCTATCCCTTTGCACCCTACCTATCCCTTTGCAGTAGGGAAGGAGGTTTAGTTGCTCCAAGTATTCTCATATATGTGTTATCCTTATCAACAAACCGGTCTCCAAGCGTGGGGAGTATTTTCCTTTCCTTTTCTGACATGCATGGAGTAGGTACATTAAATAAGACTTCATAGAGGGGCATAAAGAAGTCTTGGCAGATCTTGGTGTAAGATTGGATATAGTTGGACTCCCATAGAACTTTACAATATATGTGAATTGGATCCTCCACTCTCCATTTATGACCCATTGCAAGGAATGCATGATTCATGCAGATGGCATATAAAAAGATATGATGCCATGAATGATTGAGGTTGTTGGACTTTACCTAGATTCTCGGTTTGCTTGATGTTATTTTTCAGGATATTAGGCTAGTTGAAATTGTTTCCTACAACTATTTTACACTACATCAAGGAAACCCATTATTCATAGAATGTCTCTGCATTTGCTCAACCATATAGCCTACACAACATAGTGCTTCCCAACTAAAAGGGACTTCTCAACAAATTTGTAGGCTACTCTTTATTCGACCAAGACTTGAAGCTTCCCATTGTTGATCTATCATGTTATTGGTTATTTGGGAAGAATCCTGAAACGCTTTATCTAGTCCTCATCTAGGGTTATATCTTCCTTTGGAAACTTGTAGTATATCAATATTAGAAGCACTAAAGGAAGAAAAGGGTATCTCATGACTATCCCTAATCATGGTTTCTTTAGGGTTGGAATTTTTTATAACCCATTCAACTACCTCTACACATGGGAGGGTAGAAGATGAGCAACAACTTCGTGCAACCAAGACTTTCTAATAATTCTATACACCTCTAAGTTTGGGTCGTCTTTTGGCATGTTTTCTCTTTAGAATATCTTTTATACCTCTAGCCATAAATATGCTATATTCTAGTCAATGAAACATGGAGTGCTGGAGAGCTAATGGGTGGCTCATCATCAAGAATGCCAATCATGGTGGCTTTGAAAGCCCTTTTTCGTGCCACATACATGGATTTCCCTACATGACCCAAAGAAATAACAACACACATTATAGAGATTAGATAAAGAACATGAAATAAAATGAGAATTAGCAATTCATCTTGAATCTCCTTATGCTTGTTCGTTAGTTACATCAATGAAAAAATATTTTGCAGTGTGCTAGTTGTTCGCCACAACCATCTCATGAGTTTTAAATCCATGAAGGTTTTGAGTGAAGAAAAATCATGTAGTATGAGACTTAAGTTGGCTTGGATTCGGTCTTGATTTGGGTGAGGTGTGTGGCCTATGATATATGGTTTATCTTATTGCTTTGATACATGGAATAATAATACAATACCCTCTCTTGTGGATGAGAATATGTCAATGAAAAAAGGGAGAAAGGCTGATGAGGAATGACCAAGAGGGAGGCTGAGAAAAATTGTAGCTCTAGAGATATATTGCATGAGATCATAATTTTGACCAAAAATGCGCATTTTCTTGTGACGTAGGTGATTTCCTATGATATATAAAGGGATAATACTAGGGTTTTTGTGAGTTTAACTCGAGTGTTCACATGCCTTAGAGAAAATTGACTAAGGTATGGGTGGTTTGGGGTTGGAACTCAACTCAAATGTTAGGAAACCATAAGGGGTCTTGGTGATGGTGCTGGGGGGGAGATACATTTAGTGATCCAGTGAGTTCAAACCCAAAGATGAAGTAAGGAAGTTTTAGAGGTGTGTGGGTATGAATAGAGAGAGAGAGAGAGATTGGTGGGGGGGGGGGGGGGGGGGGAAGGTTGATGGAAGTGAGAGATCAACTAGGGGTTGTGGATGAGCTCATGGGTGTAAAGGAGTAAATCTTGGGGCTGTATGTAAAGAATCGTGGCATGGCTAGTGAGTTAGGGGGCACGTGTATCCTCTTTAGAGGCAAAGAACGTGTGATGAGGGAGATAGCGACAAGGTCAAATGCTAGGGATCGATTTGGAAGACCAATCACACATTTATTGGTTTGGAGAGTGCACCTTTATTTGATAGAATGGAGGCAAGTGACAATAGAATATGAGGAGAGAAGAATGAGATTTGGCCATTGACCCATATGTATTTTATAAGGAAGAAGAGGGTGAGGAAGAAGTTTCATTTGCAAAAATAATAAAAAAGAAAAAATGAAAGGATGAATGAGAATGGATAGAGTAATACCTTGCAAATATATTGCTAGGTTGGAGACACTTGGCACTGGTGTCACATAGGGAGGTCTCTCTAATTGGAATCCATATCACATTAGGCAGAGAGAGTTTAAAAATATATGGGAGATAATAGTGCTATGGTTTCTTCTATGACTTTTTTTGAAGTCTTGGCATGAAAATCATGGTAATAAATTTCCCTTTATATGTTTCTTTTATAGGTTTTGATGCCAACAATGCACTAGGTGGAGGATGAGGAATGGTGTGATATATCATTGGCTAAGGAAAGATCCTTATGTTGTATCAATGGGCTAAGTATTTTGAAAGGTTAGGTCATTGTGTCAAGTCTTCATGTAGTGTTATATTGTTAGAGAAGGTAAGTTATTGGGCAATGTGTCATTGGGTAATTCATGTTCACAACATTCTATTGTTGGTTAAGGAATGTTCATGGCACTGGGCTAAGCCTTTCTAATGTGTCATATTGCTGGTCTAAAGCACTTATGGGCATTTATATCAATAATGAACTTATATTTTAAGGTGTCGAATCGCTAAAGGAAGAGGCTACTTTGGCTTTGTATCATTGGACTAAGCACCTTCATAGCAACATGTCATTAGGAGACTTCTAAACAATTTCTTTAATTTCATTTTAAGTGGTGGAAAAGCCATAATGAGTGTGAATCAAGCTTAGGAAAGGTATAATGTAGTGTAGTATGGTTTTAACAAGACTATAAAGTATATGAAACCCTTCTTTTCCTCTAAGTATTGGCAATATTTAGAGGAATACAAGGGTTTTATTGGAGCTGCTTCAACAATTGGCAATGCACTAGAAGAACCTTTAAGTCTTTTAACATTTTCCCAAGACTAATCCATGAATCACTTGTGATAGCTATGCTTGTAAGGTGTATTGTTCCTGCGGGGGCTTCACTCAATGAACCTATGACATAGCACTTGCGTTCATGGCATACTAAACAATACCATTAATTTGACTACATATTGGAAAATACCTCTAAAAATCATTTTATTTAACCCCCTACCAATATGAATCTAATACATATTCCCCATTAAAAAAACCCCAACTTTCACTAGATATTTTAGGTATCCATATTTTCATTAACATTTTTTATAACCCTTTATATTTATATCCCTAGTATAGTGACATGTGTGTGACATGATGGCTCTATTGTGCCTCTATTATGACCACACATGAATTGTACAATTATCTACAATACACCTTTTTTGTTTTGATATACATTGTAGATGGATATTAGTTCTCCCACAATGAAATTACTCAACCCACACTCAAGCACATCCCATGATGACTTGTGGCATTTAATGGTCTAAGGCACACAAAGATCAACCATGTTTTATGAAGATTGATTAATATGTGCATTCATATAAAATGACATACACTTGATCTATATGATGATCAAAAATCAATTGATGTATTAATGAATATGTTTGCATGAAATAAGGTGTTCAAGCAGAAGTCTAGATCCTCTAGATGCAAGACCACTATCTACAACCAAGGTTGGGGTCTCAAATCTCAAATCCATATAAAGTGATGGGCTATACCCCGATCACTCAATTAATCAGTCACTCACTAACTCTCAAGTAAGGGAACTTATTACAACCTATTTGGGTCTTTGGAGAGGAATAAAGAGAGAAACCTCCATGTGTGTTAATTCAATGCATATCTAATAATATTGCTATGATCATGCATTCATGGTGAATTATGATGGACATGAACAACACCCTTATTTATAAGTAACAACCTTTCTTTTTTGTAGTAGTTATAAATTACAAGCAATAGACAAGGATTTTGCTATTTTTTTTGGCAAATGTTGTATATACAAATTATTGTATAGGAACAATAAACTAGATGAAATATTGTCTAGTCTCTACGATGATGTGATGTGCCATTTTGTAAATTCTCAATAAGATAAATCATTTCTTTTATTTACCAAAAACTAGTTTCAATGGGGTCCAAGTTGTTAAGTTAAATAATTGTGTCGTATTCATAAGCATGTGTGTTTGATCAAGTATTGTATTTTATGTTGTGATTTTCTTAGTTCACTTATAAACTATTGCAAAAGCTCTCCAACAACATATAAAAATGAAAACTCAAAGCAAATTCTAATGATAAATGGCATTCACATAGAGAATACCCTACTCGAAGTTACACTCAACCTTCAATTATTACACTTCCTTCTTCAATCCTCTAGCATGGATTATTCCTTCTTCAATGTGAAAGCTTGCTCTAATGTCGATCTGTAGATGATGTGACTATGAAATATCCATCTCATAAACATGGACACTTTCGTGGAATTAATTAAAAATTTGTTCCTTTGTCAAGTTAAGTTCAAGGCTCCTTTTCTGACAAGGATGAATGAGTATTCATGAGACACATTAATATTTAAAACAAATAAATAATAATAATAATTTAATTTTAAGGCATGGTTTAGGTTATGAGACATTTTCTAATTTAATATTTTGCGTTTTTGTTTTTTTTGAAAATTTTTAATTAATTTTATGTGAAATCTAGAAGGGAGTTTGTTAAAATTGATCCAAATCTTTAAGTCAAACTTCAACAATCATATATTTCTTTGTAACTCAAACTTTCAATGTGATGATCCTTAAACATCCTTTGACTATGTTATGCCTTGTTAGTGTGATGATGTCAAAACCCTCTTACACATCAAGTGCATTCATTTGCATTGTGATAGCTTGATTACAATGCTCCATTTGCTAGGTTATGAATGATCGATGCTTGTGTAATGAGGCACACTTTTACCTATTGCTAAGAGATAATTTAAAGACAACAAACAAAGGAATGACAACCTTTACAAATAAAAAATAAGGAGATCCAAGTGGTAAAGAAACATGACATCAAATTTTCAACTTGCAGTTATCTACTTTGCTAAATGTGGTGTTTGCTTTCGACAAAACATCCATTTATATGTAGCTTATTGTTCATAGATTCATCCAAGTAAATGCTTCAAATGTAGCTTATTGTTCATAAATTCATCGAAGCAAAGGCCACTCTAAAGCAAAGTTAGTGATAGACACTTCAAACTATTAGACATCCTATGACCTATGTGTAGCTCTAAATAAGTGAATATCATAGGGGTAGTGAGAATTAAAGCATTCAATGAAAGATGTTGGAGGTGGTGACCTATGCCACAAGAAACAAATTGAAGGGAATCAATTTGGGGTTAAATAAAGGAAATCAACTTAGGGTTAACTAAAGGGAATCAACATGGGGTTAATGGCTAATTCATATAGCAATGCAATTGTATTGGAGGCACCTACAATGGTGAGTTACAAAAGCATGTCATGATTTGTTTAGGTTCAAATCTTATATAATTCTAACCTAAAAATTAACTTCTATGATGCTAACCCCTAACCTACTACTTCACTAACTACTAGTCCTTAACCACTTATCACTAAGCTTAGCCCTTAAAACTCCTAACCCTTAGCACTAATGTTATCTTGCTAATAACTCATGATATGGTCTTTTGGATATGGATCAACATTCATAATTCAATATACTTTTAAGTTCTTTTCCACCAACATTGTTGCATTGTATTATAGCATATTCAATGGCCTCCATTGGACATTAGAATACCTAAAATTAAGATTCTTTCATCATTTTAAATTAAGTTTCTTCACTTTGAGCCATTTTTAATCTTTAACATCATATCAAATTTCATATGCGACATCACAAAAACATACCAACATACTAAATTTCATATGCAACATTAGGAAAACATATGAAATTCCATATACAACATAAAGGAATACATCATATACATAAATTATGATAGTAATGCAACCTAGATTCAGAGTAACCCCATAAGTTACTAATCTCAAATAAATTAGATAAAAAACAAAAGCAAAGATCAAATTCACCTAAAAGTGAGCCCAAACAAATTCAACTCTTGTAGCTCAAGCTCATACTAGATGGGTTGGGTTGTTATTTCTATTAGGGATGGTCCTAATCGACATCTCCATCTCTATCTCTTATTGCTAGTCATTCAAAGATACCATGTCCTGAAAGTTACAAGGAAGATTTTTGTCACCCAATGATTGAAAAATAGTTTCTCATAGATATATGACACTTGGAGTGAGAAAATGGATCAATTATCTGTACTCTCTAGCCATAATTTTGATGTTATTGTTTTAGCTTGTTAACCTTGATGATGCGCATGAGATCATTCAAACAATTACTATGGGGAAGGATGCAAGCTTATATGGTGATCTCATCTTCACTAGGAGGAATTCCCAATTTATTGACCATGTGAAGTCTTGATGAAGTCAAACCACGTTGCTGGCTTGTGAAATAGGGAACCTTTTCAAAGTTTTCCATGTTAGGTGTAAATACCCCAACGTCAAGCCACATTTGTCCCTTGCTTGTGTAATAGAATACCTTTTCAAAATTTTCCTTGTTCCCCTATTCTTGTTTTAATGTATGGATTGTCGTTAAGAATACAGTGTGGTGTACAAAAACCAAACACCTCTTCGACTTATATTAGTATCTGTCTTATGAGCATTCTACACACTTTTGAGAAAAATATCAGCAAATAATACAATAATCCAATATCCAAAGGCAATGAGACACTTATGAAGAGATGCCACCCGACATGATAAAAAATTGGATACAAAGACCCAAAGACACAAGAAAATCTCTCTGAATACCAAATAGAATATAGTAAAGTGTGGATGTTCGATGTACCAACTTACATATTTAAGATATAAAACATTATTCACATCACAATTCAAAATCATTAAAATATAATGGAATGAAATTGCAATAAGCATCCTCAAAACAACCTGATTCAAGACATTTATACCTATCTTTTCTGTGTATTTTTCTTGGTATAAATAATAGGTTGGCATTTATGAATTTGTTTTTGGCTAATAAACAATTCATATCATTGGGCTATCTTTGTCATAGTAAATTTCAATTAAGACTCATAACTTCATTCAAATAGAACACAAAAAATACCATTTACATATTTTTCCCATGGACACCACATAAAGATGGTTATTGATATGGACACTCCATTAGAAAATGATTAAGCAAAAATGGTAGTACTATGGATAGGAAAATCCATAAATCATCACCATTAGATTGGCAATAATCACAATATCAATTTTTGAGAGAGAAACCATCAATTGACTCTCAAAATATAATAGAAATTGGTACCATCAATAGAAAACACTTTCACACTTTCACCAAGTAAGAGAACCAATCGCTGATCATCATCCTAAAAGATGCAGACTCACTTCCAAAAAATAACATAATGCCTAATACTTGTCCCAGGTAACCATTCTGAGCAAATTTGATGAAACAAAGCTTCTAATAACATTTCATACAAGAGGCTAGTTTTATAACCATGATGTTAAAGCATATTCAGGTGGGGCTAAAGTTTTATAGGTAACAAGTTTATTCTAACATGTCTAACCCATTGCATACTTTTTAGGTCCAATTGCATAATTTTGGGTCCAGTTTCTTGCAATTGGGCTTGTCGTTCTTGTACATGTGAGAAATCTCAAGCACACGCAGATCATCAAGGTTTGGATCAATCAGCAAGGAGTAGATTGACAATAAAACCTGCAATCAAAAAAATATTTGTGTTATAGACACAATATTGAAAGGCAGGAATTTCTATCTTCTACAAACGTTAGCAAGGAAACAATAATATGCTACATTAGAATAAATAATACCTTGGATATTGCTAATGCATGACTCCATTGTTATTTTAGGATCTCCAGGTAGATACTGCCATCATTGTTTATATTTGGGTTGAAAACCTTAGTGCAAATGCAAAATTCGTAGTATTTGAAAACCTTTAACAATAGTGGAATCACTATAATGCATATAAAAAATTCACTAAATAGCACGTTTTAAAAAACTACATATGTTAGACATGTGAAACCAAAGAAAAATTACTAAACTACTTGCATCAAATGTGGAACTTTACATATCTATATAACGCATACCTAATGGTATATTAACTTTGAAGACTGGATTTTGGTGGAAGGATCCATCATATTGGTAAGCCCATCTACATGCATGACGTGGCCCAAATGTATTGATGAATAATGCCTGTATAAGAAACTACCAAACTTGTCTTGTGAAGTCACATTAAAGAAAGAGATGTTGCCCTGTTTCTTCTGCTTTTTAGCAAAACACACAATGAGTGGGGCCAACTGTCCCATGCTTCCTTAAATTATTTGTAGTAGGTACTCAAGAGCTTGTTATGCACTAATAGCCAGCAAAAAAATTTACCTTAGGAAACGGTGCCTATGGAAAGGAAGGGATGATCGCTGATGGAGATAGCCTTTCCTAACAAAGTAAGAATATGCTCCCTAGCCCCTATAGTTGCTCTTGGAACTATAGATAGGAGCACATCCGGAAAGGGTCAATCTCACAAAAGAGTGGTTTGGGACTGGATTGAAGTTCTAGTCAACCCATTTCCTTGCTTCATTCCATGTAGAAATATCACAGAGGTTAATCAAAGAGTGTTGAGATATACAATCACAAAATTCATGAATCAACAAGATCAAATTGCAGAGGTGGATTTCTGAAAGTAATATCAATGGCCAAGCATATTTGTCTTATATTTCTAAGTACTCAAGTGATCTTCTCAAGGAGAAGGGGTCGAGATTCCTTGAGTAATCTCAATATCTGGGATCCATTTTGAGGATGATGAGGACACATTGAAGTACTTATGTTGAATAACTTTCTTCCTCTGACCAATTCCCACAAGAGCTTTGGCCCCAATGCTAGATCCATTATGCTTATAGGGACAAAAACTACCCCACTTAACTAGACGAAATTTCCTGGTGGTGTACCTCCTTGTCATAAAAACTTGCAGAGGCGCTGAGAGATTTGTTGTTTGACACCCAAAAGAGCTAGAAGGCCAGTAAATTGAAAGATTGGTAAAGTTAAGAGGACAAACTTGAGAAGAATCATTCTTCCACCTACGTTCAGCTAGTGGGCACCCCATTAAGCTAATTTCAATTTGATATGATCTATAATTCTCTACCACAAAGGAGACGAGAGAGAATAAATGCAGATAGAAATATCAAGAGAGGGGAAAGATTTCCAACTAGGTTTGTAAGGAAAAGATAGTGCACGAGAAATATGATTTAGCGAAGATTGAGGAACATTCTTAAGCATAAATATGACAATTGTGCTCATTTATTTTTCCTCAAGAAGATTGGAGGAAAAGATATAGGATAAAACTAAACCTTCCATAAATTATTTGAGG
>APFE030267237.1:0-10535 GCA_000404065.3 Pinus taeda | reverse complement strand
TATTTAGTAAATGTTAATTGATTATTTTGTAGTTGTGGTTGATTTATAATTTTGATTATTTGTTGTTGGATTGGTTATTTAATATTAAAAGAGGTGTTTTTATTAAATTTTAAGTTTTTATGGATATTTGTTAGGGCGATGGGGTGTATTGTTAGGTTTCTCAAAGTTAGCAAAATTTTATGGGAAAAAATCCAGTTATGTTAACAGCTTTAAAAGTTAGTGTAGCCCATGACAAATGTAATTCCCGAATAATTTTGACGAATCAAACACACCTAAATCACCGTTTTTCAAACCAAAAATTAAACATTTAGTCTATCTCTAAAAAAACACAAACAACTTAACCGACCAAAAAAACTCATACTGATATCTCTAACCAACCATAAAAATAAAAATTATCCAAAAGATTAATGGCCAAACATATATCTTTATTCATTGCATCTTACTCATGACAAGTGTATTGTTATAAAATGTCCTAGGCTATCTGATTGATCTGCATTTTTTAGGGTAAAAAATATCTGCATCGAATGCTTTGTGTGGTTTGAATGATCTTACTTTTGCAAAAGTTTCACAATTTAAGTAACTAGTCATAATGATACCGTAATGATATCAAGACACGTAAGGGGCGAGATACGCAGCTAATAGCCGTCGACCATTCCACGTAGACAACATGTAAAATCATTAAATACCAATAATTAGGAATGTTAAAAGCAAGCATGCAAGTTTTAATGATTTCACCAAACGTCAATTATGTGGTCAACTATCAAAACAACCTTCATCATTTGGTTGGTTGCAAAATGCACATGAAACCCTAGATGCATTTAAGGGGATTTCAAGCTTTGTATAATATTGGATTTTATGTTTTTTCCTTAAATTCAAGGCCAGAAAGTAAGGATAACTGAAATTACAGCGATGAAAGTTTTTGTTGAGGTAGGTTAAAGTTTTTGTTAAAGGAGAAGTTGTTAAGGGCAGTTATTCTGAATGCCTAAACTTGAAAGATAACTCTATTTACAAAGAACTATAATTACAAAATTGTATATATATACTTAATTGGAAAAGTACACATTTTAATTTCAAAAATATATTTACAAAAATGTAATCTCCAAATAATTAAATAGAAATGAGATAGATATAAAATTTATAAAAGATATATTTCAGTGTTATATTGCGGGCAAATAAAACAATATTCACTTGCCTTTTAATCTAGAGAAAATTTTTATTGAATGCAGTTCGAAATCAACAACATAAGATAAGCATTTCATAGTCTCCTATCTCTATAAATTATTTTTCGATAGATAAAAACCTAACTACTTGTGGTACATCAATATTGGCTACCAACTAAATAATAGGACTTATTAGGTAGACATTTTCACATTAGATAAATATATACTACGATCCAATGGGCCTTATTCAAGCATGATTAAGCATACAATAATTAACTAACTTATAGGTTGTTTAAGGTAGTGACATTAAGAAATCAATGCAAGATGCCCTCTTGATTCAGAATTGCAGTTTTCCTATAAGATAAAGATTTGGAAACTGTTGCAAGGTTGTTAATGGTTCCCATGTGGTATCTTGGACTACATTCCCTTCCACCAGATCAATATTTTCGTGATCATTCATTGATGTAATTGATGCTTATTGGAATCCAATACTACTTCTTTCAATCCAAATTGATCCGTTTGTACCAAGTACTAATAAGCTAGTTTCCTCCTTGCACTTTGATCACATGACCTTCTTTAGATAAGAGACATGAAATACTACATGAAACTTGGAATTCACTCAAGGAGCTAGTTTGTGAGAGGTATTGTGCAACAATTCTACAAGGGGACGTCGGTGTTCCCATTATTATGAACATTTTGAGCCAAAATATCACAAATAGGCTTTTAAGCACTTGCTGACCAGTTTAGTTTTACCATCTATTAGGGATTCATATGTAGTTCTTGTTTTTAGTTAGGTGCCCAATAGTTTAAAAAACTATTGCACAAAATTACTAGTGAAGGTAAAATACTATTATGAGCATATGGAATTGGGTATTCCATGTAACTTACAATTATGATTATGGAAGACTTGGGAAAATGGCAAGGTAGAAATTCATGTTGTAATGCGCAAAGATGAGCATATTTGGACATATAGTCAACCACCACCATTATCATAGATTTTTTGGCCACATTTGGAGGTTCAAGTAAAAAATACGTATTGTTGTTATATCACATTTATGTTGAGATTGGTAGTGATTTTAATGATATTCCTATATTAATTGCATCATACATGCTTCATTCTTAAGTATCATAGGATGCCACAAAATCCAAGATATTAGTTTTCATACCCTCCCAAAAAAATGAATTCCTAGTTAGCTAATATGTTTTATCAAATATATCATGGCTTGGTATACATGAAGAATATAATTCCTTTAAGATAATTCTTTCAAGGAAGAATTATGTACTATAACAATGTATTTAACTACCACATATACCCTTTAAAATCGCAGGGATATTCTTAACGAAAATTATTGATTTTGTGTTATAATGTCATTTTCCAATCATTATTAATGGGATACATAAACTCAACTAAGACCAATTTAATATAAGGTAATCAGGGATCTATCCTCTTCAAATTTATTATATAAGGAATCATCAACCATGGTATATTTTCTGTTCCTATAAATAATCACATAATCACACCCCAAAATCTTGGTGACCCACTAGTATATATGGAGTTAAATATATATGATGTGACACTAAGGGAATAAATTGTGTTAAATGTACATGTAATGTGTAAGTATATATGCAATAGGGTTGGCCTAATAATGAATTGGCTACATGTGGAATTTTTGAATAGGTGTATATATAGATAACATAGTCATTATTTAAGATTTGTATTTTTGATGTATAAATGTATTTGGTATTTGGATGAGTTTCTCTTGTTCTTTGAAGAGTTATTTTATACTTTATCCCTCTTATCTATATTGGATTTTTGCTTCATGCTCATATTTATGTACATAATATGTATTTCTAGTTTCTTATGATATTTTGACCATCTGAATCATAAGATTTGGAAGAGAAGCATATGTTCCTAGGGTTTTGCTTCTTCAAATAAGTCATATTAGAAATCTCACTATAATGTATTTCTAGGAATATTTAGATAATGAAATTATGAGGAACTAAGCAGGAATATCAAGGTATAGGTGAAAAAAATTTAAGGTTATGTTCATTACAGTTTAAAATATATACTATGTGGAAGTTAGGGCTTGTCACTAGTATTAAAATCAATTTCAAAAAAGTTCTCTTAGAAATTTACTATAACATTTTTTGGGAGGAACCTTCAAAACAAAAAAATCAAGATATAAGGGAGAAATATTTTTGTATTGTTGGTAAACATTTATGGTCTTTTTCATTAGAATTTTTGTGATATATCTTGTGGAAATTAGAGATTATGAATAGCCCTAAAATACATTTCTAAAGAGTCATCATGACATTTTTTATGTAAAATCTTCAAATATAAGTTTGATATTGCTTGTAATGGTATTACAATACACTGCAAATACACTGCAAAGAACTTCTAGTAAAAATTTCAAGAGTTATTTTGCTACATCTTTGTATTTTTGTCCTATTAAGAATAATTTTTTTTTTAGTAGTCCTAAATCTAGTCTCAAATAGTTACTCTAGGTAAAATATTCAAATATTATTTTCTATATTTCAAAATTGGGTGAAAGAAATTTCAATTGAAAGAAAATAAACCATATATATTCAAGTAAAAAGTTTAGAATAATATTTATAAAATTGGAAATGTGGCATTCAATATAAGTTGACTCTTTTGAAAGGGGTAAGAACAATAATCTTTGGGAAATCCACTATGAATTTAACTTATCACGTCAAATTTTGGCCAAACTTATGGATTTGTAGAAACAATTATTAGAGTACTATAAAACAAAATTTCGAACTCATAAGGGCTGAAATTTCATAATACATTGGACGAGAGGTTGGATAGTAGGATAGTCTTAGAATTAGCATTTTACAAGGTACATTTAGTTAAAAGTATCATAATTTTTTATTGTGGTATCTTATTGATATGACTAGAAATATACTAGAAGGAGGGAAAATAAGAGAATATACCTTGAAAAGGAACATAAGTTTAGGATACAATATTGATAATATATTGAGTTACAACATGAAGGTTTGAGTTTCTACCTCACTTAATAATCAATAGTAATATCTAGATTTGTAATAGAATAAGATAAATATGAACTTGAACTTGAAGACCGATTGAGGGTACCTAAGAAGTCTTATTTAATTCCTTCTTGTGTACAAATTCATTTTGAGGATGAAGTTTCTAGGAGGTGGAAATGCTTTGATGAAGAAACTTGATTACACTCCTAATGGGGAAAAATTGAAGAATTGTTTTTGAAAATTGGATTGAGGATTAAAAAACGGAAGAATTGCATTAAATTGAAGATGAATTAAAAGAAGAAAACTAAGAGAGAAAGAATAAGGTTCATGAAGCATAAATGATATGAGATATTATTAACACATTCATTAATGAGGTTGAAAAAATGAAACCATTGAAGGAATAGTAAATGGGGTTGAGAAAAGAACAATTTAGGGGAATAATTAAAAAATAAATATGTAGATTATGAAAACATAGTAAAAAAATATCGCATTAGTTCCATAGACTGAAAAAATTAATTATTGCATAATATAGAAGAAATAAAGTCCTCAACTGAAGATTCTACCAAAAATTTGAATTGAAAAAGTCTATAATAATTTTATAGATGTCCTCACATTCAATCATCAAATGGAGAAAATAGAAATGGTCAAGAAGGCAATCAACATATACTTGAAAATTTTGAACTCCATATAAAGGATGTACATGTCGAATATGAGGATATTATATCCAAGAATAGAGTTATCAAAGAGAAAGAAAAGACAATGGAGGATGTGTTTGAAATTAATTAACAGAGCAATAAAATACAACAAATATTATGCAAACACAAATTTGGGCTACATCCACGGAGAAACAACTAGTCCTTCCATTTATATTATCCAGCAAAATGAAGAGATACAACCTAAAACAGGTCTGTTGTAATTTCCTCTTCGCTTTCACACAACGTCCTCTCTCTCTCTGAATAAGAATAATAATACACAACCACAATACGATTTCCTCATATAAAATGAGGTTTTCCTTCTAGGGAAAAATCCTAAATTGACATAACTTCTACGATTAGATCATCTGCCTAATGGATGACCCATATTGACTATGAAATTACAATATCTTACAAGGAAAATTTTCATATATTTTTAGCTTCGGGGGTGCTACCCACGAACTCCCACCATCGGGGGGCTCATAAAAGTTGTCATCGCCCCCCTGGAACCCCCTCACAGCTATTAAATAGGCAGCCTTGCCACCCTATTAGGAATAGGGATCCAATGTGACTGAAACAAAAAACTATGAACAACCAGGAAGATAATATGGCTCAACATCCAACGATCTCCCACTTAGATACTAATTATAAAAACTCCACCATTGCTTCACTTGCTAAAAAATGCTTCCACTTTGGACATGTTTGCTTCTCATATTCATCATCCTACTTGAAAACCAATTGAAACTAAGCAAGATCTAAGTTTCTCATTGATTAGAACTTTTTTTAACATGTTCGCGGGATTCTGGCTAGTGTGTATCTTTTCTAGCTTTAGTTGTCCATATTTCAACACTGGCTGTATGAAATAGTAATTTATTTATATATGTTTAGTCTTGGAATAAAATGTTGAGTTCGTTACAAAACTCTCTGGTTGTCACTAGATAACCTGGCCATCTCCTTCTTCTCGCCCAACTCATCCATAAACCTTTGTAACCAAATTATTTCTTTACTAGCCTCTGTAGAAACAACATACTCTACTTCCATTAGTGAAAGTGGAACAATTTTTTCTAATTTTTAAACCCAACTAATAGCTATTCTACCTATAATAAACTCATACCCTACACTGCTCCTCCTCTTATCTCTATCACCTTTCATATCTACATCAACATATTCTTGTAGAGCAATGTTTAAATGACCAAAGCATAATGCCTGTTTTGTGGTACCTCTGAAATAACTAAGAATCTGCTTCACTACCATCCAATGTTATTTTCTTGGATTTTCATATACTTTCTTACAACTCCCATTGCATGTGCAATATGAGACCTTTTGTAGACCATTGCATACATTAACATTCCAAATGCTAATGCATATGGGACTTTACACCTATAATCCATATATTCCTGATTGTTGAGGCACATCTAACTAGTTTTTCATTCTGCATATTAAATATTTCCAATGCCTTTTTTATGTACTCACTTTGAGACAATGTTAATTTGTGAATTTTCTTGTCTCTAGTTATTCTCATACCAAGGATTTTTTTTGCAGCACCCAAATCCTTCATTGCAAATGAATTTCCAATTTTGCTTTGAGCACTTTTGTTTCCTTCATGTTAAACCCTAAAACAAGCATGTCATCTACATAAAATAGTAATATAATATAGCTACCATCATGTTGTTTCTTAAGATAAACCCAATAATAAGAATGACATCTAGTATAATCTTGGTTAGACATAAACTTGTCAAATTTTAGATACCATTGCCTTGGAGCTTGTTTTAGGCCATACAAGTTCTTCTTACTCTTATGGTTGTTAAATATATATTTCTTCTGCCAAATCCCCATGGAGAAAGGTTGTATTTACATCTAACTTACTCAAGATGCAAATCTTATGTGCCCACTAGACTTAAAATAGTTATGATTGAAGTCATTTTAACAATAGGAGAAAAAATTTCATCAAAGTCTATACTTTTATTTTGTGTAAATCCCTTCACTATAAATTTAGTCTTATACCTCCATTTACCTCCATATTCTTCCTTCAACCTATAAAACCATTTATTATGTAATGTTTCTTTACTAGTAGGCAAGTTGACTAAGTATCGAGTCTTGCCCTACATCAAGGAGTCCATCTCTTCTTCCATGGCTTGATCCCACTTATTCCTAGTTTCTACTTGCATTTCTTCTTCATATCTTTTAGGTTTACCAAAATCATTCAACAACACATAATATAATGAAGGAGAGTATCATTCACGGGGTCTACTTATCCTTGTAGATATTCTAACACCACTTTCAAGAGTTTGAGGCATCTATTTTTGTTATGGTTGATGTTACTATTGTGGCTGCTGATCTATATAATTTTAAGACACGTTTACTTTTTTTGTGATCTCATCAAGCACTGTGTATTCTTTGTTTTCTTTGTATTGTTCCTTTCCTTGCATTTGATTCTTATACAAGGCATTTTCATTTAATATGACATCTCTTCTTCTAATGATTTTGTGATTTCATTAGAAGCAGAGATGATAAGCCAAAATCATTAACACCATATCCAATAAAGGTACATTTCCTTTATTTTTTCTCAAGCTTTGTTCTATTTTCTTTATTAATGTGAACAAAGACTTCACAACCGAAAGTCTTTAAAAATGAGTAGTTTACCTTTTTAGCTATCCATGCCTCCTCTGAAATACCACCATCCAAGGAAATTGAAGGCACTCTATTTATTAGATAAGCAACAATGTCTACAACATCTGCCGAAAATTGTAAGGGTAATCTTGCATGCAACCTTGTGCACCCTACACACTCCGTGATTGTCCTATTCATCTCATCTGACTCACCATTTTCCTGTGGTGTTCCTGGAATTGTCTTCATTCTATGAATTTCATTTAAATAGTAGTTATCAAACTCTTTTCTATAGTATTGACCTATATTCTTTGATCTGAGACACTTCAACTCCTTTCATGTCTCATTCTCAACCAAATATTTCCATTTCTCAAAAGTATCAAATATATCAGATTTATTTTGAATACAATAAATCTAGGTTTTTCTAGTTGCATCATAAATAAAAGTAACATAACAGTGGGATCCACCAAGAAATGATACTGGAGTTGGTCCCCATACTTCTGTATGCACAAGCTCTAATTTTCACTATTCTTTTCCTTCCCAACTATGATAAATCTAACTTTTCCTTATCTCCATACACATAATTTTCATAGAAATCTAAATCAGTATGGTTCAAACCTCACAACAAATTTCTAGAGTGAAAAATCACCATCCCCTTCTCACTCATGTGCCCAAGACTATGATGAAAAGGTGTCTTATCTTCTGCTGTGGAGGTTAAAGCATTAACCATATTAGAAATACTATTTCATAAATACAGTGTACCAAAATTTTCTCCTTTTTTTATTACTAGGACTCCTTGAGTGACCTTCCAGGTTTTGTTCGTTAAAGTAGTTACACAATACTCACTTCCCAACTACCCTATTGAAATTATAATTTTCTTTATATATGTAACATCCCTTACCTCCTTCAATAGTCATTGGTTTCCATTTTGTTTCTTTATAAAACCCTTACCCATCCCAAAAATTTTACAAGGTTTATCACAACCCAAACGAACATGTCTAAAATATCCTTAAACATAGTCATGAAAATGTTTCCTATTCTGTGTGGCATGGGATGAGTCCCCTAAATCTACCACCCAAGCATCAATAATATTCTCTAATGAAACAATAAAAGCATCTTGCAACACATCACATGTCACATTCTCTTCATGATTGTTCTCTTGTTGTCAATTTCCTTCTTTTCCCTTTCGAGATTTGAAATCTTTCTTCCGGTGTCCCTTTTTGCCACATTTCCAATACCCTATCCCTAATCTAGATTTGGATCTAAATTTTCTCGTCTTATTTCAATTTCATGGGCTCCTTCCTACTTCCATTTTCTTCCCCTAGTATTTGAAGTCAAAGCATTACCTGATGTCTCACCTGAGTGTTTTCATTGCATTTCATCCCTAAGGATATCATCAAAAAAATCATCATACCTTAAAGTACTAGATCCAAACACAGAGTTACTGATATCAATAACTAATCCATTCCAAATTTCTTATAATTAGAATAGAAACGATAAAGCCCTAACTTCATCCTCAAAGTTTACCCCTACAGAACTTAACAGGATGTTAATTGTGTTAAATTCATTTAAATGATTAGTAACCAATTCACCTTGTAATATCTTCATATTAAATAAATGCTTCATAAAAAATACTTGATTTGAAGCCGAGGATTTTTAAACCTTATGTTGTCACTTCCTATGAAATTTTGAATGCCATCGATGCAGCCAAGCATAGTCGTATTATTCATAGTGCCTTCCTATTGGGAATCTCCCATTTTGTGTCCTCCATACTCGTGGGTTTCTTTTTTATCACTCAATGGTAGGTACATATATTTTTGATATAGATGATATTTCGTCATCATCTTCCACAACTGGTAGGATTTGTCGTTAAATTTCTCGACCATAAACCTACCATCTTCATCCATTGCCCTTGCTCGAACCAGGAACCCTTTTCTTCGGTGAGTTTATCAGCCAAATAAATCAAGCTATGATACCAGTTGTTAGAAATTAATTGACACAGCAATGAAATACAAAATAAATTGTGGAAACAAGAATATAGAAACACATAAAATAAGAGAGACACAAGTATATGTGGTTCGCCTAATTTGGGCTACTTCCATGGAGAAAATGCTAGGCTTTCCTTTTATATTTTCCAACAAAATGAAGAGATACAACCTACAACAGATCTACTATAATTTCATCTTCACTTTCAGATGACCAATTCTCTCTCTCTCACTCAAAATAATAATACACAGTCACAATACAATTCCCTCATATAAAATGAGGGTTGCCTTCAAGCGCAAAAAGCTATAAATTAACATAACTTCTACCATCATATCATCCGCCTAATGGACGACCAAGATTGAATATTAAAGTACAATATTTTACAAGGGAAATTTTCATCTATTTTTAGCTTCAAGAGCATTCCCCCCAAACCCCCTCCAAGATGGCAGCTCATAAAAGTCATCGTTGCCCTTGTGGACCTCCCTAACGGTAATTAAACGGGCGACGTTTCCACCCCATCAGGAATACGGATCGAACAGGACTAAAACAAAATCCTCTAAACAATCAGGAAGATAATCAGGCTCCACAACCAACAAGATGATATTATATCTAAAAATTCGACATATGAAAGATGTTCCTAGAGTAAAGGAAAACTATCAAATGTGAAGCATATAGACACCCTCATTATTAGGAAACATTTCAAGTAAGACAAGGATATTGATATTGTCATTGTTAAGTGAAAAGATGGAATACTCATCGATATCCAAGGAACAATCTGTCGCAAAGGCCATTATTCAACATGATATTATCATACACCTAAAACTATTGCAAATTGGAGAAGTTCCAACAATAAAACATGGAGAAAAAGGAAACAAATTTAAGTGACAACTATTCACAAGGACTAAAATGAAAAGGAAATGATTTTACATGAATGGATCATCATCAATGGAAATAATTGTTATACCATCTTTGATTAACTCCGTGAATTCTGATTTGCATGTCTCTTCTTTCTCTTTATTTTATATTTACACTATTTACAATAAATTCCTAATCCCAAATATTAGGTGTCAACATCACCCCCCCC
>APFE030267235.1:0-26023 GCA_000404065.3 Pinus taeda | reverse complement strand
ATAAGATTCTTTTGGGTAAATATTTCATTTTATAATGTTTATGTTATATTGGTATAATTAATTATGAATATATATAACCACTTTTTGATAATAACAATTTTTTATTTCATTAAAATAATTATAATTATTTTGATACGCATGTCTATTTTGCAATAAAGTTTCTAAAATTTTATCTAAATTGATTGATTTAAATAAATGTGATATGAACAAGTATCATGTGAAATGAGTTATGGTTTTTCGGCATGTGTATTGATAAACCATGGTATTGGCTTGTATTGTAATAGAGCATATTTATAAATTAACAATCTTCATGATAAATTGGAGATAAATCTTCATTTCAAGGATATTGAATTTGAATGAAGTGACATTTATTATGAATTAATTGTTTTAAAATTTATCATAAATTGATGTCCATCACCATTTGTTTACACTATTTCATATATTGTCAAAATGATGTGTTACCACAATCATATAAATTAAATGGATGTAAATCCAAACAAGGCCAAAAATAAAAAAAAAATCATAAAAATTAATTAAACTCTAACTTTAGATTGCTTAATATTATGAAAATAATTAATATGAGTTTTATATAGACAGAGGGAGAGAGATTTTTCACTAGAATTTGAAAATACAATTTCTAATGAGAATGTGATTTCTTGTTGTTTATCATACAATTTTGAATGCAAAAAATGTGTGTGTCTCTGTCTGAAAGAAGATTCTTATCTATGGAGATCTACCCTCACTTTATTATAAAGATTCTTAATGTGTAAATAATCTTTGTTACAGTATCATGACTTACTAATACCACATGCCAGAAAAACAAAACACATGTTTGTATAACATTTCTTAAATTGATCATTTATTTAAAAAGAAAAAAAATGATAAGTTTGTATAACATTTCTTAAATCGATAAATTTAATTAAAAAGCAAAAAAATGCATAACTAATATTCCCCTATTCTAAAATAGACATGTTTCCAGGAAATAAAAATATCACTTGAGGAATTATGGTTTTTTTGGGCATAATGCCACTTGAGGAGTTATGGTTCTTTGGGCATGTGGTACTAATAAGCCTTGATATTGGCTCATTGGATTGTAATATGGTTTCTTTACATATTAAGCATATCTATGGTAAAGTGCGATAAATCTCCATAGTTAAAATCCTATTCCATTTTCTTAATATGTATATATGTTAAATTTGTAGGGTAATTCTTTTAATAATAATAGTAGAATTATAATTTAGCCCTTTTTATGAATTTTTAATTTTAACGTGTGATCTATAATGGCGAGTCTTCATACTTATTATGAATGGATGCTTATGATAACTTTACCAACCATAATATTCTATAAGAAAAGCAATATAGCTATTTTTATTAAGCTCAATCTTTGATAAATTACTACTACTATAAATATTCTGTAATATTTTAAGATTATTATTATTCACTATTCACTTTATAATTAATTTATAATTAATATGAAAATCAAAACACCTATTCTAAAATACAGACGATCCTATTGCTTGAAAATAAATAATTTATATAATATAAAAACAATAAAATCAAAAATTAAATTAGGTATATATATATATTATATATATAATCTTTAAATAATTTCTAACCTAATGAAACTATTTAAATTTCATTAACATGAATAAAAAGCATAGATTTCCCCATTAAAGATGACCACAAAGTGAGACACAAACCCCGATTTTCACATAAGAGTCACCACACTAAATGAAGGGCAGTGTACACCACCGAGTGGAGAGATGCATGCAAAGGATATTTTTTTAGGTTGATTGATGTGTGAGGTATATTTTATAATTATTAGATGTTGGTGAGAAGTTTAGAAAGGAAAATGAGATGGGGAGATGGCATTCAATGTAGGTCTTTGGCAAAATCGTTTTTTTATTTGATGGAAAAAATAGAGAAACTATGATCAAGAATAGAGGATAAATTAAAAAAATATGGAAGGATATTTTAAATTGGCTTTTTTTTAGGTGGAAACTGTAGCATGGAAGATTGTCTTTAGTAACTTAGTTTATTTTTATGTTGCCGGATTATAAAGGTATTTTTATTTTTAAATGTATTTGAAACCTCACTATTATACAAAGGGTACTTTTAAGACCATTTTTTAAGACAAAAGAAATGTTTTGTCTTAAAAAGTCATTTTTTATTTTATTTATTTTACATTAAAATTTAATATCAATTGAATTGTTTTAGATATAAAATTTAAGATAAAAACAATTTGAGACAAAAAATATTTTAAGACAAAATTTTATGTTTTAGACAAAAGTAGTTTAGGACAAAACTTTAAATTTAAGACACAAAAATATTTTAAAACAAAACTTTATATTTAAGAAAAGCACACTTTAAGACAAAAATATTGTAAGACAACTTTATATTTAAGACACAAATAGTTTGAGACAAAAATATTTTATGACAACACTTTTTGTTTAAGACAAAAACAGTTTAAGACAAAATCATTTTAAGAAAAAGTTTATATTTAAGACAAAAACACTTTGTGACAAAAATAATTTAATACAAAAGTTTATACTTAATACAATGGAAACTTAATACAAAATCCATTAAAGACAATTAACAATTAAGACAAAAACATATCAGTTTAAGAATTGACTATGATGATACCTTTGTTCTTGTGACAAGGTAGTCATCCATTAGATAATTATGGCTCTGGCTACATGGATGGGGTGGAAGTTCAACTAGATGGATGTAAAAATGACATTTCTCAATGGGGTTAGTGAGGAGGAGGTGTAGGTTGATCAACTAGAAAGTTTTGAGACAGTTGAATGGGAGCCTCATATGTGCAGACTCAAGTGAGCATTGTATGGTCTCAAACAAGCACCCTTTTTGCTTGGTACACCAGGATCGATAGTTGTCTCACTTGCTTGGGCTTCACCATAAGTGAAGTGGACGCAAACCTCAATCACATCTTCGTAGAAGGTAAATTGCTTATTATTGTCTTATATGTTGATGACTTTATTTTAACTAATGATAAGTATATTATCAGATCTTGCCAGGGAATTTAAAATGAAGGACATGGGTCTCATGCACTACTTCCTTGGGTTGGAAGTATGGAAAGACGATGGGGAATTTTTTGTCTCCAGGAAAGTATGCAAATGAGATATTGTAGATATTCTGTATGGAGAGTTGTAAACCCATGGAGACACCTCTAGCAAACAGTTGGAGGAAGGAGGATACCACTTCAGGTGAAGAAGTGGATGCTACCATTTATCGGCAGTTAGTGGTTTCACTCATATATATTGTGAACACATGACGATATATGCGCTATGTAGTCAACTAGCTAAGAAAAACTATAGTTAGGCCAACCAAATTATTTTGGAAGGTGGTTAAGCATGTTTTACGATATGTCATAGGCACTACCCAGTGTGTACTATGGTACAGGCGAACAAAAGGAGTGAAGTTGTGTGGCGTCATAGATCCAAATTGGGAGCAACATCCATCAAATAGAAATAGGAAGCAAAGGTATGTGGTTCTCAGCTTAATATAAAGAGAATACATGGTTGCAACTCAAGCAACATTTGAGGTGATATGGATGAGAAAGATACTTGTTGGACTATTTGGTTAGATGATGGATGCAACTATGATCTACTGTGATAATCAGAGTTGCCTAAAACTCTCTGAGAATCCTGTAATTCATGATTGATGCAAGCATATAGATATATGGTATCACCATTTGCAGGACTGTGTGCAGAGGTAGATAATGTTTCTACACTACATTCTGATAGATAACTAGATGCTAACATTTTGAAAATAGATTTGTCAAGAGGGAAGTCGATAATCCTTTCTTAATGAGAGCGAGTGTTGAAAAACGAAGAAAAAAAAATGATTTTCATTTTTCCTTGATTAAATTGATAAAATTCGAATTTCCACATCAACAAAAAACTTGGATGCAATTAGCTTTTGTGACATGGCTTGTGTGACCTGGTTTAATCAGTAAATTCGATTCGGAGGAGTTAGAGTCTAGTTAAGCATGTGTGATTGCTAATTTGTTGCAATCAAACTCAGTTATGTCAAGTTGGTTTCAGTTAAGCTAGTTCCAACTGTTGGAAAAACTAGTTGAAGGTCAGTTGTGCAGTGGGATGGTTCTGCTTCAGTGGATTTCTCCACTCGACCTCCTCTCTGCTCCTCCATTTACAAAAGATATGGATAAGTGAGATTTTTTCCATAAGGGAAAATAAAATCTACCTTGAAAATCATGAGAGATTTTAAGGATAGATTGGGTCATTTATATAATGCTTATCGAGTGGTTTTAGAATTTAGAAAAATATTATTTATGAATGATTTATGAAGTGATTTTAGTATTTAGGAAAATATAATTTGTGGAGTGATTTATGGAATGCTTTTAGGATTTAGAAATTTTATTTCATTTTCTTAATTATACTTATTGTAACCCTATGGGAAATGAGAACTAATTGTATAAAATCGGCTATAGAATTGCAACTGATCAGGAAATTTAATCTAAATCAAGGGATATAATTCTATTCTACTACTCTCCATAAATTAATTCACAATTTAGAACAACATTCACAAACATACATCAATCACATACACAAGTACATAGATGTATCTAGGGGAAACCAACTAGTAAAAATAACTTAAGCATGTTTTCATTAATCAATTGAATAGAGAATTTTTTACAATGACTAGCTCCAACTCTAAGCTCAAAGTACAAAAGAGTAATTGTTCTCTCTCCTCTCAATGAACAAATTTGACCAACACTTAGCCAAAAATAAAGTCACCTAGCCTCTTATTTCCTTGCATAAATGTTCAGGAAATTGGCCCTTATTCTTTAGGAATTTGCTCCAAAATAATTGTGTAATTCCCAAGGATTAATCATTGATTACATTTAATGCCTATACACTCAATACTAGTTTACAACTAATGCTACACTACCTTGGAATCTCCAACATAGGTTACATGTTTTAATTCCTTGCATGCATGACCTATTTTGGTTGATTGAATAGTTAGCTAGATGATCTTTGAGTTAGATTATTGTCCCGCTGCACAACTGACCTCCAACTAGTTATATTCACGTTTAGAACTAGTTTAGCTAAGTACAACTCGAAATTACTAAACTGGATTGCTATAAAGTAGCAATCAACACATGCAAATTGAACTCCAATTCCACTAACTCGAATTTACCGAGCTTATTGAATGACAAGAGCCATGTCACCTTAGTACACTACCTCCAATTTGTCAATTGATGAGGAAATTTTAAAGTTTCTCTATTTTACCAAGGCTAAGTCAAATTGAGCCTTTCTTGCTACACTTCTAAACGCTGCCTCTTAGAAAGAAAGGGATGGTCAACCACCCCTATCCTGCACTTGTGGAGTTCAAACTTCCTTGTTGACAAAGCCTTTGTCAATATGCCAAAATCTTATTCCTAAGTTGGAATGTACTATAGAAACATTATCCTCTTCTTCACAGAGTCCCACAAATGGTGACAATAAATATATATATGCTTGGATTGATTGTGAAATACCATATTCTCAGAGGGATTACTTAAAATCTTATTATCACAATAAATCATAGATGGATCCATCGCGACACTAAAGAATCCCACAAGTATCTTTCTCATCTAGATTGCCTCACATGTTTCTTGACTTGCAACCATGTGTTCAATTTCTACTGAGTTGAGCACAACAAACATTTGATTTAAGCTGTAATAGGAAATTGCTATGGACCCAAAACTAAAAATTGCTCCCGATGTATTCTTTTAGACTCATAGACTCGCTGCCTAATATGTATTTTTGTAGCCATGCGTTTTCACTCCCTATGTTCATCCATAACATAATCCATACTAGGTAGTGCCTCTAAGGTACCTGTTGTAGCGATTACAAGACCCTCAAATATAATGGCTAGCATCCAAATTTTAGAGCCTTCCTTGGTTTTTCCTTTATGTTTGCAAACACTTAGGCTCATTCCATGAGGTCCCTTTCAGTATTTTCACCTGTTTTCCTTGTTTGACTAAATGTCGTCTTTTGGCATGTTGATTTATTTTTCATGACTTATGGTCTTGTTCTGTTGATTTCGAAGGTTTGTCTTTATGTGTTTGAGTTGTCCTAGCTATATATACATCAATATCACTAATACACAAAGTTGTAAGCACTATCGCGCAAGTGTCATCATGGTCGTCCAAACTTCTATCTCAGGTGTAACACTTGTCGCTCTTAGCTATAGATGGTATCGTAGAGAAAAATGATTTGTCTTGTTGTTCTAATGGTCAATGGCATCATGTTATCGAAGTATGCTAAATGTTTGATCACAATGTCGAGTCCTCATGGGTACAATTTATTCCCACAGTTAGCCACTTTCCTAAAAATCCTTATGACCGAACAACCTCCCTCTCACAGGACCTTAACTGGGTTGCAATGCTTAGTCTAAGACCATTGTGATTATGCTCTGCTACTTGGAACTACACAGTGCTTGAGGTTGTCCTCCAAGGTTGTTGCACTACATAATCTGAGAGTTGAGCAGCTTTCCTTCCTTTCGATAATTGAACATAAATTGCCTCAGAGCCTAACCTGAACTGCACAGTTCATAAGATTAGTCATCAAGCCTCCTACCTTCCTAGTGTAACCCCACAATGTGTAGAGACCTAAGTTTGCAGTGCTCCCAAAAACTAGGAATATGTTTCCTCTGAGTGATCTCCCTTAGCTAGGACTCATTACTCTCATGGATTGCACAGAACTATACTCTAGTCCCTTTGTTGTCCTACCTTTTCTTCCCTCACGAAACTACGTAGAAATGACCCTGAGGGTCCCACCTTATAGTTGTCACTAGTGTCCTCAACTACAGAATCCTACCACCAAGTGGCCTTTGCACAGTTTTTCTTGACAATAAAGACTATGCCCTAGAGTTCCTCATCCAAGACTAAGTTGCACTTTGTGCAGTCTTAGTGACCAGGCCCCCTCCCTATCACCTCGAACTAAGTAGTGCATACTTACTGAGCCCTATGTCAAGCCTATCATCTGTTCTGAGCCCATGAAATGGAAAGAAATGCATCAACTTAGACGAGGATGTTTTGGATTTGATGTTGTCCCATCATGAGTGAATTTTAGGAACATGTATAGTGATAGAACATGGCAAGATAACGAACAAGACAAAGGAGGAGAACACATGCTAGAAGAAGTACCTGCAGTTGGATGGACAAAAGAATCTCATCAAAGAGTAAGAGAAAGGAGCACATTGTTGTAACCATATTATAAGACTAAGACCATTGAAGACCCTGTAGCATCAAGACAAAAAGAGAAGCTTGACATTTCCACCATAGTAATCTAATCCATGTTAGTAGTTTCATGTCAAGTTGTGTCATGAGTTGTCAAGGCCACATTTATACTATCAGCCATTTCTGTTGTAATTGAATGTAATGTGAATTGAAATTCCAATGGACACACACATGAAGATGAAGAGTCATGTTAGTTGAAAAGTCATAGGAGGTTTAACAATGATGAGGGAAGTCCAAGAGTAGCAAGGGTCAAGCGCCACCCTTGGCTATACATACCCGTCCCATTGTATGAGCAAGGACTTTTCACCTCCTCTGCTCCCAGATAATATTGAGAGTTCAGTCAGTTATTTGAGGAGAGAGGAGTGCCTCCAATGTCCCATGACTAGGACTAGTGGTATATGGTGTACATATGTGTCTTGGAAATTTTTCATAACACAAAATAATGTTAAGGTCAAAAAAATTTCAAGTATGTTTCATAGATTTTAGTAAAACTATTATTTCAGCATTTGTATTGCATATTTGTTTCACCTATACTAAGATAGTTGAATTACTTTGGTTGTTTTAGTACTTAAATTTTTGGGAATGTGCTATATTGGTTATCATTGTTGTCTAGTCCTTGTGGACTACTCCACAAGATATTAGACAAACCTTTATTTTTTACTAGTTATAATGACCATCACATCCATATGGCCTACTCTATTGGTTGGTGTACACATTTTCCCTTCTTGTTATAACACCATTTACCACCCTTGTTATTTGTGATGCTTGGTATATGGCCTAGGGCAACCCCTCCTTCCAGACTTGGTCCAAATATTTTAAAAACAGTATTTTATTCCCTATACACTACTTTTCCCTAAGATAAAAGCATGTACACACGGGTTAGTCAATACCCAACCTGTGTATATTTGTTAAAACACTTAAAAAGTTAAATTTCCTTAATTATAGGCAGAGTTCATGGGTTTTACCTATTGATTATCTCCTACTGCCCATGGCCCAACTGTTTCCCAACTATTTCCCAAATAAAAAACTAATTGGGAGAAGTATAAATAGAACTCTATGGGAAGGCCCTAAGGAGGAGAAGAGATAGAGTTATTATACTGATATTATCCCTGACTGAGTCTAAAATATCCCTGTGCTTCATGAACTTCCCCAAGTTTCAGGAAACCCTTGTTTTCTTTATTGTTGATATTCTCCCTCTTGCTTGAAATGTCATGGTATTGGTTATGGAAGGAGGTTGTTCAAGACTCAGACTGGATGGATACGGAAGACGGTTCCGCTTGGATCTAGAAGAATAAGACTAAGGTGAATTCTCTCCATGTTAGTTATAGCTTTCTACAATAAAAAGAAGCATCGTCTTATTTTTGATATTAACTGTGTTTAGGCATCAAATAGTGTTCTAATTTATATATGAATGTTATTTTGATGTATAACTAATCATTTCTCTTATATGATACAAAGTTAGTTTCATTAAAATGCTTTATCTATATACTGGTATGCATGTTCGAATTGAATGATTTTCAGGATTGAAGATCATCAGGAGTTGTAGAGCGTCTGAACCCTAGAGGGTCTACCCAAACGAAGGACATCTGGGTATGGTCACTCTCATATAGTTTGTTTGTAAAAGCATGTTTCCTGAGTTGTATGAGTGTTTCTTACTGTATTTTTCTCTTGCTCTATTGGGGTTCCAACCCAAAGCCCTAGGGTACTTACTCTAGTTTTAATGACTATCACATGCTCTATGGACTATTGTGATGCATGCTAGACATACCTCTTTTGGCTTGCATGTGTCTCTTCTTGGGTGGTACTAGTGCTTCTCACTTAGAGGCTCACTTTATTCTCGCCCTTTAGATAGAGAACCTATACAAAAGTTACATTATGCACTCTCTAGGCATACTCACCTCATTTTTCAAAGATTCCAGCATAACACTCTCATGTAATGAATAATAAGAGCTAAGGAAATTCTCTAAGACAATGGAAACCAGGCCATCGTACCAGATGGGACTCCTACACCGAACTATGTGAGGATTAGTTGAGACTTCATATTGAGGAGATCCCCTGAATTTTCGCGGGTTCATCACTGTCAAAGTTTATGGCACTATAAGGAGGGCCTCTAGTAGTTGACGGATGATTGTCCCACCAAACTGACTCGTCCATAATCCTGTCAAGGTAGTAACATTCACGCCTTCTGTTGGATGGTTCTACCTGAGTGGATGTATCCACTTGAACTCCTCTCTGCTCCTCCATTTATAAAAGCTATGGATAAGTGATATTTTTTCCATAAGAGAAAAGAAAATCTACATTGAAAATCATGAGAGATTTTAGGGATAGATTGGGTCATTTATACAGTCCTTATTGAGTGGTTTTAGAATTTAGAAAAATATGATCTATGGATGATTTATGAAGTGATTTTAGGATTTAGGAAAATCTAATTTATGGAATGATTTATGGGTGACTTATGGAATGCTTTTAGGATTTAGAAATTTTATTTCATTTTCTTAGTTATAATTTTTGTAAGCCTATGGGAAATGAGAACTAATTGTAGAAAATCAGCTATAGAATTGCAGCTGATCAAGAAATTTAATCTAAATCAAGGGATAGAATTCTACTCTACCACTCTCCATAAATTAATTCACAATTTAGAACAACATTCCCAAACATACATCAATCACATACACAAGTACATAGATGTATTTAGGGGAAACCAACTGGTAAAAATGCCTTAAGCATGTTTGCATTAATCACTTGAATAAATGAATTATGACAATGGATAGCTCCAACTCTATGCTCAAACTTTAAAAGAAGAATTGTTCTCTCTCCTCTCAATGAACAAATCTGGCCAACACTTAGCCTAAAATCATCTCACCTAGCCTCTTATTTTCTTGCATAAATGTTGAGGAAATTAGCCCTTATTCTTTAGGAATTTCCTCCAAAATAATTCTATAATTCCCAAGGATTAATCATTGATTACATGTAATCCCTATACACTCAATACTATTCTACAAATAATGCTACACTGCCTTGGAATCTCTACCATAGGTTACACATTTTAATTCCTTGTATGCATGACCTATTTTGGTTTATTGAATATTTAGCAAGATGATCTTTGAGTTAGATTATTGTCCCACCACACCATTGACCTCCAACTAGTTCTATTCACTTTTAGAGAAAGTCTAGCTAAGTACAGCAGGAAATAACTGAACCAGATTTCTATAAAGTAACAATCAACGCATGCAATCTAAACTCTGATCCAACTAACTCAAATTTACTAAACTAATTGAATGACAAGAGCCATGTCACCTTAGTACTCTGCCTCCAATTTGTCTATTGATGTGTAAATTTTGAAGTTTCTCTATTTTACCACCACTAAGTCAAATTGAGACTTTCTTGCTACACTTCTCAACACTCCCTCTTAGAAAGAAAGGGATTATCAACCACACCTATCATGCACCTGTGGAGTTGAAACTGCCCTCTTGACAAAGCCTTTGTCAATATATCAAAATCTTATTACTGAGTTGGAATGTACTATAGAAACATTATCCTCCTCTTCACATAGTCCCAAAAATGGTGATAATAAATATCTATATGCTTGGATTGATTATGAAATACCAGATTGTCAGAGAGACTAATTCAAATCTTATTATCACAATATATCATAGTTGGATCCATCACGAGACCAAAGAATCCCACAAGTACCTTTCTCATCCAGATCTCCTCACATCTTTCTTAACTTTCAACCATGTGTTCAACTTCTACTGAGCTTAGTGCAAAAAACATTATGTTCTCGCTGTAATAGAAGATTGCTATAGAGCTAAAAATAAAAATTTCTCCTGATGTAATCTTTCAGACAAATAGACTCCCTGCCTAATATGCATTTTTGAAGCCATGCATTTTCACTCCCTATGTTAATCGGTAACATAATCCATACTAGGTAGTGCCTCTGAGGCACCTATTATAGTGACTACAACACCCTCTGATATTTTGGGTAGTATCCAAATTTTGGAGCCTTCTTTGGTTTTTCCATCATGGTTGCAAACATTTAGGCTCAGTCCATGAGCTCCCTTTGAGTCTTTTCACCACTTTTTCTTGTTTGACCAAATGTCATCTTTTGGCATGCTAATTTATTTTTCATGACTTATTGTCCTATTCTGTTGATTTCGAAGATTTTCCAATATTTGTTTGAGTTGTCCTAGCTATGTATACATCTATATCAGTCATACACAAAGTTGTAAGCACTATCACACAAGTGTTGTCACGGTCATCTGAACGTCTCTCTTAAGTGTCACACTTGTCGCTCTTAGCTATAGATGGTCTCACAGGGCAAAATTCTTTGTCTTATTGTCCCAATGGTCCATGGCATCATGTTGTTGAAGTATGCCAAATGTCTGATTAGAATGTCAAGTCCTAATGGGTACACTTTCTTCGCACACTTAGCCACTTTCCTAAAAACCCTTCTGACTGGATAACCCCCCTCTCACGAGACCCTAACTGAGTTGCAATTTGCAGTCTCAGTCGATTGTGATAATGATATGCTACTTGGAACTATGCAATGCTTGAGGTTCTCCTTGAGGATAGTTGCACTACAAAATCCTAGAGGTGAGCAGCTTGACTTCCTTCCGAGAATTGAACAGAAATTGCATCAGAACTGGACAGACAAAAGAAGCTCACGAAAGAGCAAGAAAAAGGAGCACATGCACGTAACCATCTTACAAGACTAAGAACATTGAAGACCCCATAGCATCAAGCCATGTCAAGGAAAAGACAAAGCACATCCAAGAGCACATCCATCACAAACAACAAGAGAAGCTTGACATTTCCACCATAGTAATCTAGTCCATGTTACTAGTTTCATGTCAAATTGTGTCATGAGTTGTGAGGGCCACAATTCTACTATCATTTATGTTGTAATTAAATGTAATGTAAAGTGAAAGTCCAATGGACCCACACATGAAGATGAAGAGTCATGTTAGTTGAAAATTCATAGGAAGTTGAACGATGATGAGGGAAGTCCAAGAGTCACAAGGGTCAAGCGCCACCCTTGGCTATATATACCCGTCCCATTGTATGAATGAGGACTTTTAACTCGGTCTCCTCCCACATAACCTTGAGAGTTCAGCCAGTTATTTGAGGAGCGAGGAGTGCCTCCAATGTCCCACAGCCGGGACTAGTGATATATGGTGTAAATATGTGTCTTGGAAATTTTTCATAATACAAAATCATGTTAAGGCCAACACATTTTTATGCATGTTTTGTATATGTAAGTAATACTATTCTTTCGACATTTGTAATGAATATTTGTTTCACCTATGCTAAGATAGTTGAACTACTTCAATTTTTTTAGTACTTAAATTGTTGGGAATGTGTTGTATTGGTTGTCATTGTTTTCAGGTCCTTGTGGACTACTCCGCAGGATATTGAAAAAACCTTTATTTTTTACAAGTTACAATGGCCATCACATCCGTATGTGCTGCTCTGCTGGTTGGTGTACGAGTTTTTCCTTGTACTACAATTTTAATGATTGTCACATTCTCTATGGACTATTCTGTTGCATGCTAGACATACCTCTTTTTGTTTGCATGTGTCTCTTCCTGGGTGGTACTACAACCTCTCACTTAGAGGCTCACTTTACTGTCACCCTTTATAGTAAGAGAACCTAGAAAGAAGTTACATTATGCACTCTCTAGGCATACTCACTTCAATTTTCAAATATTCCAACATAACACTCTCATGTGATGAATAATAAGAGCTAAGGAAATTCTCTAAGACAATGGTGACAGGGCCATCCTACCGAATGGGACTCCTATAGAAAATTGTTGGAAATAATACTGAGAGGAGGGGGTGAATCAATATTATCAAATGAATAAAACTTTTTCATTTCCATAAGTAGATACATATACACTACTTCAACGCAACTGTGTCTAATGCAACTAGCGTATATCCATAATACTTATGATTCAATTAATCCATTAAATGTTGATCTTTAGTTATTGCATCAGAACTTCTTTAACCATATGTATAGTAAGCAGGTGCAGTAAAACAGAACAAATCATCACACACAAGAAGCACATATGAACAACATGATATAAGGTGGAAACCCAATGTGGGTGAAAACCACCTACTGCAAATCATCTCTATCTTCTTTTAATAAGAAACTTATTTTACAATATTTTTGTACTAGTGCAGTCTTATACCAGTATGCAGGCTTCTACCTGTAGAAGGCTACAACCTTCTGTCATTCTCCAGACTCTCCTAGAAGGGAGCTACCACCCCCTTAGCTCTTGTACTAGCTGATGTACTAGTACGTAGGTGCCAACCTACAGAAGGCAACAACCTTCTCTTTCTTCCTCCAGGTACCACGTGTCATACACTTTCAGACTGGATACTCCTGAAGCACAACACTATAATCTGAAGGCCACGTTTCATCCAATTTTCATACTGGACCCATCAATATCATTGAAGCACAAAACAATCAATACTAGCATCATCAATTTCTGAATCCCTAAAACACTGAAACCCTGTCAACAATACAGTCACTAGAACTCAAAGAAGACTACAGAACTCTGCAATAACAATCAAACCCAACTGCAAATTCAAACATCATACTTCATTATGTATACACTACTACGATGAATCAAATCCACGTATATACATGCTTTCGCCAAAGCCAACCCGCGTACAGATCTATACATATTCAATCATGACTTTGCGGCTGTTTCAAACATCAGTGGTACCCAGATCATAACATGTGTACAATAAAACATGCATCAATAATTTAGCTCTAGTCTATCCATGATCAAACCATATAAAGATGATTCATTTCAAACCATTTGATCCTAATCTATCCTTAGATCTTGTTCTCCATCAACCGGTGAGATCCCTCCTTAGCTCAGATCAAGCAATGCATCATAACCCATATCCTACATACTGGACCTCATACTAGATCAGATATTCAAGTCTTTTTCCATGACTTTGCCTAATGATCTTCCTCTCCTTTCATAGTCTTAGGCCTTACTCAATACCATGGTCCAAAACCATAACAAAACAATACAACGGACCAAATACTTGGGTTCAAATCTTTTGGATGCAATACCACATACCAAAACCATAAGATCAAAAACTGTTGGACTAATACCATGAACCAAACATAAGATTTCCCATGTGGGTGCACTTTTCTCTGCATGAAAGTGCGTGAACTTTTCTCTGCATGAAAGGAACTTTTCTCTTCATGAAAGTGCGTGAACTTTTCTCTGCATGAAAGGAACTTTTCTCTTCATGAAAGTGCATGAAATTTTCTCTGCACTATAATTTATCATCTGAGATGAGTGAGTTGCCATCAAGTACAACATGTGTATCATAATGCCAACAATATCCCCCTTTTGACTTGATGGCAAAGCTAACTTTTCATACTGAGAACTGTCATCTGATTCCTTTGAGTTGTCCAGCATCCCATGCATTCTGTCACATTTGATATCTCTTCCGTAGATTCATCTAGATATATATAAGTGAGTTGATCTTCTACGAGTTGGTTGCCATCAAGGACAACACATGCATCATAATGCCAACAATCTCCCCTTTTGGACTTGATGACAAAGCTAACTTGTCATACTGAGAACTGTCATCTGATTCCTTTGAGTTGTCCAGCATCCCGTGCAACCTGTCACATCTGATATCTCTTCCGTAGATTCATCCAGATATATATAAGTGATTTGATCTTCTATGAGTTGGTTTCCATCAAGTACAACACATGCATCATAATTCCAACAATCTCCCCCTTTGGACTTGATGGAAACAATACCAAATCACTCTCCACCTTTGACATCAAGGGCAAAGGGTGGACCAAGATATTCTCTTCCTTTGTTGTCCATACTCCCCCTGAGTGCCTGCTGAAATTTCTGAATGAGCTCCCTCTTTGTATATGCCAAGGTGTACCAAAGGAAACTGTTCTCTGCATGAAAGGAACTTTTCTCTTCATGAAAGCGTGTTAACTTTTCTCTGGACTATAATTTATCATCTGAGACGAGTGGGTTGCCATCAAGTACAACATATGTATCATAATGCCAACAATCTCCCCCTTTGGACTCGACGGAAAAGCTAACTTTTCATACTGAGAACTGTCATCTAATTCCTTTGAGTTTTCTGGCATCCCATGCATTCTGTCACATCTGATATCTCTTCCGTAGATTCATCTAGATATATATAAGTGAGTTGATCTTCTACGATTTCGTTGCCATCAAGTACAACACATGCATCATAACGCCAACAATCTCCACCTTTGGAGTTGATTGCAGCAATACCAAATCACTCTCCCCCTTTGACTTCGAGGGCAAAGGGCGGACCAGGATATTCTCTTCCTTTGCTGTCCATACTCCCCCTGAGTGCCTGCTGAAATTTCTGAATGAGCTCCCCCTTTGTATATGCCAAGGTGTACCAATCTGTCGATGCTCCCCCTGAGTACATGCTGAGTCTCTGTACTGCTGAAGTGTGTTCTTCATGCTCCCCCTGACTATAGGCAAGATGTGCAAAAAGATGTTCTACAAGAAGAGCATGACTCTATCTTAAATGACCTTCCTATCACCAAAGGCTCATACATACATCCATCTGTCAACCAAGTGAGGATATACAAATATTGACTCATCCACCCATCCAAGTGGGCTTACACCAGAAATTTACTCATGATAAACAAGTACATTACATCATTCATCCCAGGCATAGTGGGGAAACCAAAATAGGCCATTACATTACCTTGATAAAAAAAGACATATATGACATAGAGACGAAATATCTAGAGTAAGACTATGAAATTTATCAATAACTAATATCAGTAACATCTGTCAATCACTATTCAGATCAGCAATGATGTTCTCCTTCTATTCTCCCTCTGCATTTGTTCTAATTCAAATCAACAACAACTGAGTACTTGAACCAAAAAGCTTCTAAGATAACGCCAACAATGCATTATCAGAAGTTTATTTGCTCCCCCTGAACCTGTTTCAGATGGTGTCTATCAGACCCATATCAGAATTCCTTCAACCAGAGTCTATGCCCACTGATTTCCTTCAAAAACACCATATATGTGACTACATCCACATAAACTTGTGTATATACGCGGATGTTCTTCATAAAACTCACGTACAACCATTTCTAGATCAGCAACATGTAAATGTCCTGTGCAAGGTATATCTGCATATAAATATCAACTCATCCTCTTGAAAGACATCATAGCCATCTCATCAACATCAAGATCCACATGATATTATATATCATCCATGTATCATCATTCGGGGACATCTGTATCAATCAACGTATGTGTTTGGTCAATTTAGTGTGTTCTAAATTGCTATATAAATTGTCAATCCGAGAGTTGTAAATTGTTGAAGTGAAGTGCACTATCTATGAAAGATAACCATTTTCTTATTTCTTTTTCGTTTTTAGTTTTTGGTTTGTTTTTGGATTTATCTTCTTGTTGATTTCCTAATGTGAAATGGTGTGTGAGATGGTGATTCTAGTAATCAAGTATGGAAAATTGTATTCAATGAATAATTTCCGAACTTCAAAGTGATCCAAAGGTGTTCAAACTTTACGATGATGAAATCAGGATGTGCCTAGATTCTAATTAACAAAATAGTGAACTATGACTATGGAACCCAGTATCCTTGTTGTTGTTATAAAGAAGAGAAAAGACTGAACTTCAAAGCAATTTAAAGACTGAAAGCAAAGTAAACTAATCATATCACATGAACTCATTTTTGACCCCTCACCATTTGACTCGCTCTGGCTATAAGTAGTCATACACAAATTGAATGATCTGATATCTAAGTTGAATGAAATAAACTTAAGATTAAGCTACACATTCACTCTACAATCCCTCATCATTTGGCAACTAAAGAATGATATGAATAGTCTAATCACTAACTTGCAGCAAAGTAAATGAATCAAAGCAAAACTAAGAAATAAGCAATGCTAGAATTAAAATCAATAAAACAAATCAGCAGTAGGACAACATAATCCCATCATGTCATTAGTCATCAAAACTTATATGTACTACCTCGGCTTCCTATCAGAACCTGAAATGCAAACACTGATCAGTTGACAATTAAATAAAAGCATAAAAGAACTTATGAACAGGCAAGTGACATCAACCATAAGCAAGTTAATATATACAACAAGTATCTATGGTATCAAAAGTGTAAAATGAAGAAAAACATACAACTATACCTCAGCTACAAGACCTTGGTGTACAGGGGCCCTCTGCACCCTCGGTCATTCAGAACCAATCACGAAATTGAACGAGAAATCAATGTCTTCTCATATATTGCAAAACAATTATGAAATTGAGACTGAGTCTCGGCTCAAAGGCTCTTACAATAGTCAATTTACACAGCAACTAACTAGCTATACGCATATGGAGATGCATTATTTATAGCAAAAAATGCATAACAAACTAACATGGCCTGTGCTGGTAGCCAAGCACGTAGAAGACATAATCCAGAGTTTTAGCAGTATGGTGGCCGTGGACAGTAAATCCAAGAGATGGTTTGTTGGATTCGGTCGATGAGTAGTCCCTATGTGTTAATACACCTCCTAAAGCTCAGGACCTTGCCACTCAAACTTCCTAATGATAAAAACAGAGTCGTGCCACCGCTTAACTCCTTGTGTTGACCACTGTTTGACCGGCCTTGACCGCAGGCTTCTATAGATGATTTGTCTGAACCAAGGGGACACGCTCCATGTCCACATCCTTTATGGCTTGCCCATGTGGCTAAGTTCTTCAATGGACACTTGTAGCATACAGCTTAACAAAAAGGCTGTAGAAACTAATTCTGACTGGAGAAAGTGGCAGATTCCGTAGCTGGTTGAACAAAAATCTAAACCAAATAGCAGTCACAAAACATAGTTAGGAAACCATTTATATACTCATTTTAAACTATTATGCAGTGGTTTGATAGCTTAGAGGATCAAGTAACTGGAGAAAAAGGCTAAAAAGGGATGTAGGGAAGGTGTAAGTTTGGGAGTCAACATACCCCCACTATGAAGGTGTTGCATGTCCTCATGCAACCAAAATTTAGTCATCTCCCTTTAGTCTATGTATTCTGAAGCCTCTGCTAAGACATCCAGTCCTCTCCTCTTTTTTCTTCGTGCTACCACCATCATGGGTTTCCTTATCAAACATCTGAACTTGAGATTGATTAATTCCCTACTCAACTTTCTGCACTTCTTCTTCAGTTTCTTGTTCTTCTTCTGCCACAAACCCATATGTAACATGGTATTATCATGAATAATTTTTTCCACTTTGATTTTCTCTTTTAATGCCTCATTTTCTTGTTTGATGTGCCTATTTAGAACTTCCAATTCAAACACTTCTTGTTTCAAAGCTTGAACCTGTGCATCTTGTGTCATGTGAGGAAGAATGGATGGTGTGCTCGGGCCTGCAGTTGTCTTCTCTAAAGACTTGAGGTAGTCATATACCTCTTGCTGTTTTGGATCAATTTCGGGCATTTGCCTTGGGCTGGCTTCAAAGTCTTTTTGAGGAGGAGGAATGTCTTCTAGTTCTGGCCGAGAAGGGCTTTCATCAACATCGGAAGGGATGGCCTCAATATCAGGCAGAGGATGAAGTGGATTGTGGCCCGCTTGAGGTTTTTCAGGTGTTTCCCCACCCAATTCAATGAAGTGGGGTCCTTTTACTTGTGTTTTCCTCCACTTTCCTTTGAGTCTGCAGCTCCTTCTTAAGTACTGTGGGCTAGTACTTTCCTCTTCGATAATTTGTTTCCATTTTTCTTCTTTCTTAGTTGTGGCAGCTTGTTTTTGGAGGTGCACTAGTCTCTCAGATAGCACTTGATAATATTCCTCTATAGATGGTTCTGGTGATTGGTAAACATCTTGTAAGTTCCTCTTTCTCTTCAACTTTCTTTGCTTTTTGTCCTTAATTCTTTCCTCCTTTTATTTTTGAATAGTTTCTTTAGCTTTATCAATAGGAGAGTCTTGGATTATGAAACTTTTTCCTTTCCTCCTACTCTTTCTCGGTGCCTTTGGTGTACTGCTTCCCAGAACTTCAGATTTTTCTTGAAAATAGTTTCTCACTGGAAACCTCTCCCAAGTATCTTTATTTCTTTTCAACTGGTCTTTGACTAGAATCCCCACTAATCCATGATGGTACAAATGAGGCTCTATATCTCCTGTGTTCTTTTGGACTGTATTACTCATCCTTTTCAAACTCAACAGTAAGAAATAAGGCAAATTAAGAGCTTGTTTCTCTAGAAAGTTCATCAAGAGCCTAGTGTGATACATGTACAACGTACGAAACCGACCTTCAGAAGTAATAAATTTTTGAATGATTAATAGTAGGCCTGCCCATTCTTCATTCAGTGCATTAACAAGAATCCCTCGTGTAAATACAGTAACATCCATACCTGGGTTACGCAATATGACTCTCCATGCTTGCTCATCCAGACTTTTGTTCTTAAACCAATGCTTGCCTTCCCGGTGCAAATCTGTAGCTGCAGCAATTGAGGCTTCAGTGACCATGAATTTCAGGTCTCCAATCTCTATCACCTGGTCATTGAAAGACGTTGCAAAGGCTTTCGTGACCTCCTTATTATGGCCTTTGAATTTCTGGATGAAACGAAGCCATTTGGCTTTCTTCAGCAATTCCTTTGCATGAGGGTACCCTTCTAAAAATTTAAGCCCTTCCAGCTCTACCCTCAGTAGCCGTCCCATCTTCCTTGGTTAAAAATTCTTCTCTAAAATTAAACTGCGTATTGTATGAGGGTTTTATTAGAGGTAGGGTGGTTCTGTTTGTGGAAGGACGATGGTCGAGATGGAAAATGGATACGAGAATTGGGATGTTCAGGAGTTGTAAGCGAAACAGTGGATGAGTAGCTGAGATAGAATTGAGGCATATGCTAATGAAGTGCGGCTTAACACAAGTGAAATGGCATCGAGATTTTGAATTAAATGGTTGTGTGAGACGTTACACTTGATAAAATGACTGCACAAAGTACAGTGGAGAGGAGCCGTATTCACATAGGTCACATCTCATGAATGTAAGTGGAGTGCGGGAGTGTAGTTCATCTATGAGTTGAACCCAAAAAATAATCATGAGATAGTTTAGGGAGTAAATGTATGAGGTATGGACTGAGGTAGTGGAATGGTAGTGGAGCTATCATAATAATCATTGCACATAGTGAGCTTTAATGGTTAAATAAATATGCAAATTTGTGCCTTTAATTGCTATTTGAAATAAATTTTTGACCATACCTTTAGAATCCTTGTCTTTGTTGTCCAGTAGCCCTGACTCAATTTCTCCCTGTTGATGTCTGTGGATGCCCCATATCCATATCTTCATGCCTGCATTTTTATTTTATTGCACTAACACCTTGACTGTAATTTTGAAAAATAGAGTGGTGGCTGTGAAAAATGGTTATGGTTGCGGAAAGTGATTTTGGCTGTGGAAACTTGGCACAGTAACCACTTAGCTAAACAGAGATAGTTAGACCATAAATATCTTAATGGAAATAATCATGGGAAGGAAAATTTTTTTATTGATGGAATGGAATGGATGAGATGGAGTGAAATGAAGTGAGTGGAGTGAAAATGGAAATGAAATTAAGTGAGATGAAGTGAGTGGAGTGAAAAATGGAAATGATGAAGAAAGGAATATTTTTTTTTTGGAAAATATAGAGTGTCAGGTGTCCCTGATTTTCACTCTACATTTTTTGTATAAGACTTCTAATCATAGATTGGTTTTCAGGCTTATACAACTTTATTTTTTATTTATTTATTTATTTTTAACAGAAAGGAACAAAGGCTAGGTTGGTGGGGAAGAAGGATTCTTCTTCACCAACCTTATTGTAGAATTCTCTTGAAACATTTTGACAAATTCTTTAATCTATGGCCATTCACAATAACAGGAGTTTGAAATTCATCAATGGTCTCTTTGATATATCTGTGATGCCACTTAGCTCTTTGATGTTGAACTAGATCAGTTCTTAGAATTTCTTCTTGTTTGATCTCATCTAGTTCATTCAACTGCTCCATTTTGTGTTTTTGAGCTTTTGATAGGTCCATCCCCAACTGAACTGCCATGTTGAAAGTTTTAACTTAAAATTCAATGGGGAGCAGGACTTCTTTCCCATAAACAAGTTCATAAGGAGAATGTATTGTTGCATTCCTCCATGTAGTTCTATAGGCCCATAAGGCTTCAGGAAGCCTTTCAGCCCAATCTCTTCTATTGTAAGATTTTTGAACAGTCTTGGTTGATGTACTTTTCAATGATATTGTTATGTAGACTTCCCTTGGCCATTTGCTTGTGGATGGTAAGGATGTGATTTCTGTGCTTGATCTTGTTATTCTTTCCATCAGCTTCTCCATCATGTTGGATGTAAATTGACTTCCCTGATCTGTCACAATTTCTCTTGGGACACCAAAGCAAGTAAAAATATCCTCATAAAGAAAGTTAACAACTGAATTTTCACTAGCAGCAAGTAATGCTTTGGCTTCTACCCATTTAGTGACATAATCAGTGCATACCAATATATACTTATTTTTCTTAGATGGTGGATTAATGTGTCCAATGAAATCTAAAGACAATTTTTCAAAGGGTTCAATGAGTACCTGAGGTTGTAATGGCATTTCATTTGAAAGAGTCAGTTTCCCTACTCTTTGGCAGCTGTCACAACTTCTGACATATTCTTTTGTGTCCTTGAAAAGGGAAGGCCAGTAATATCCTAAAGAAAGGATTTTATAGGCCGTCCTTTTGTCAGCAAAGTATCCACCACATGGCTCATCATGACATGCCTTGAGGATGTCAGGTATTTCATCTTCCCGAACACATCTTCTGATCACACAATCTGGCCTTGTTTTAAACAATTCATTAGAAATCCATGAATATTTTGAACTCTCCTGAATAATTTTTCTTTTTTCACCAGGAAATAGATGTGGAGGTAGTTTCCCTGTAACCAAATAGTTAGCAATATCTGCATACCAAGGAGTCTTAGTAGTTACTGCAAACAAATATTCATCTGGAAACTTATCCTCTACAGGAGAATGTTCTTTAGTATTTTGGATTCTAGACAGGAAATCATCTACTGTATTTTGTTTTCCTGGTCTATCCAACATAGTAATGTTGAATTCTTGTAAAAGTAAGAGCCATCTTGTAACTCTGCCATTAGTAACAGGTTTTTTCATTAGATATCTAATTGCAGAATGGTCAGTATGGACAAAGTTTCATATCCTGTTATATAATGTCTAAACTTATTGATTGCATGAACAACAGCTAAAAACTCTTTTTCAGTTACAGTATAGTTCAACTCAGTGGGAGTCAAATTTTTACTGGTATAGTAAATGGCATAAGGAACTAAATCCTTTTGACCCAGCACAGCTCCTAGAGCTGTATCTGAAGCATCTGTAGAAATATGGAAAGTAAGTTTCCAATTTGGCCATCTCAAAATGGGTGCTTCAGATATTATTGTATTCAAAGTTTCAAATGATGATTGACAATCAGGATCCCATTTGAATTCACAGTCTTTTGTAAGAAATTTGAAGAGTGGAGATGCTATTTTGGTGAAGTTTTCTATAAATATTCTATAATACCCAGGAAATCCCAAAAAACTTCTAACATCTTTTTGACAAGTTGGACTAGGCAACTTGGAGATGACTTCAACTTTTGATTTATCAACTTTAATTCCATCTCCTGAAATATGATGTCCTAAAAGTATTCCTTCAATAAACATCATAAAGCATTTTTCATGACTCAATGAAAGATTCGTTTCTTTACATCTAATAAGGACCTTATCCAAATTTTCTAATGCCTCTTCAAATGAATCACCATAAACTGTAAAATCATCCATATAGACCTCTAGACAATCATGGATTAGATCAGAAAAGATACCTAGTACTGCCCTTTGAAATGTTGAAGGTGCATTACATAATCCAAAAGGAAGCACTTTGTAAGCAAAAGTTCCCCATGGACAAGTGAATGTGGTCTTATATTGATCTTCAGGTGCTACCTGAATCTGATTATAGCCACTAAAACTATCCAGAAATGAAAAGTATTTTTCTCCTGCTAGAGTATCTAATACTTGATCGATAAAGGGTAAAAGAAAGTGATCCTTTAAAGTCACTTTATTCAATTCCCTATAATCAATGCATACCCTCCATTTACCATTCTTTTTAGGTACTATAACCAAAGGAGAAACCCATCGGCTATCTGAAATTGGATAAATGAAGTTTACATTGAGTAGTTTTTGGAGCTCTTCTTTCACTATTTCTCTATGATTTGGATTCATCCTTCTCTGAGGTTGTCTGATTGCTATTTTCCTTAATGTAGATGTGATGAATACAAGTCTTAGGATCAATACCTTTCATATCAGTATAATCCCATGCAAATGCAGTAGAATTTTTTTGCAAGATTTTGGTTAGCTTCTCCTGTTGTGATCTTTCCAAGTTTTTGTTGATATTCAATGTTTTACCTGGAAAAATCTCAATGGCAGAACTACCAAACTCTTCCATAGAGTAAAGAGACATTTGTCTAGATGATAGATACTCAATGTCATAATTTAACTGAAATTGTGTGTGGTCATATTCTGAAGAGATTTCAAAGTTTTCTAGTGTGTTCATAATTTGACTATCTTCACTGATTTCAGAAATAGTACAGATAGGTTGTATGGTGTCCTCGTCATCGACCCATTCATTATCTCCTATCTCTGTAATTGTTTTTGCTGGAGGATACAGATTGAATTTATTTGTCGAATTACCATCAGAAATATACATATCCCCTGATCTACAACTGATAAAAGCATCGGCTGTGGCTAGCCAAGGTCTTCCTAAAATGAGTGGATGCCCTCCTAGATTACTCTTGGGGAGTTAAAATCATAAAATCCACTGGATACTCCCAAGAATCTAAGGAGACCGAAATGTCTTCTAATACACCATCTGATTTAATAATTGATCGATCTGCAAGTTGCAGTAAAGTAGGTGTAAAAAGAAGATTAGGAAGTTTTAGCTGTTCCATAGTCTGTCTACTCATAATGTTGATAGCAGCACCTAAATCAATCAAAGTATTTGGAATTTCTACCCCATTGATATGTGTTTTGACAATTGGACTACCGGGATCTACATACTTCTGCATGGTAACTTTTCCCATCATGATATCTACAATTTTTCCTACCAGGTGGATTTTTCTTGTATCTCTTGGTTTCCTTCCTGGTATTTTGAGACTCAACTCCTTTATTGTTTTAGCTAGAATAGGAATTTCTATAATGGCTTGTAACAAGGGGATCTTGATACAAACATTCTTTAATTCATCTAGAAAAACATAGTTAGGCAACAAGATTTGTTTTTCCACTCCTTTATCAATTTGTAATCTTTCAGGAAAAGGAGGTGTGGATGAAGATGTAGGTTTCTTGACTATAGGAGTCATGGGGGTTGATTCTTTTTCTTTTTCTTCTTGAGTGCTTGGGTTTTGAAGAGATGCTTCAGAACCTTTATTGGCTTTAAGAGATTCTTCCTCAAAAATGCTTTGCTTTTGAGTATCTATAGAAGGCTTGTCTAAGACTCTACCAAATCTGAGTTGTACATCATTGAGAGGAACAATCATGTAGGTAGGAAATTGTTGTCCCTCTACCATGTAAGCATTTTGAGGATTTTTATTATTTGGATTTGGCAATGGCTGGGAAGGTAATTGATTTGTCTTTCGTTGGAATGGAAGCAAGAGTTGGGAATTTGGATTCTGGTGAGAAGGTTGTTGTTGTGGAAATGGTAATGAAAGTTGTGGATTTTGATTTGGAGGTTGTGGAACTTGTTAGTTTTGAAAAGATGGAGGATATTGATAAAATTGAGCAAATCTCCCATAAGGATTCTGCATACCTTGTACCCATGATTGAAATGGATTTTGAGGTTGGGACCAAGTTTGTTGCCAAGGATTCCAACTTGGTGGGGGTTGAAAGTTCATGGGGTTATTAAACCCTTGATTTTGTTGCCCCTGCCAAGGTCTCCTTGAAACAAAACAGAGAGTCTCAATTGAATTTGGGTCTTCTTGAAAGACAACTTTGAGCCCAGGAATTGAATGACAATCCTTGGTCACATGGCTTTTTAAGCAAATTGCACATGTTTCTACAACTTTTTCATCCAAGGGGTATTCCCTTAGAGCGTGTTTCTTCCTAGATGGCCAAAGCTTCAGCTTCTGCTTTCTGCTTGTTTTGTATCTTAAGGGTGTCTAGTTGCTCACTAAGACTCCCTAAAATATCTGTTTTGAACTCATCAAGCATGTTGCCAATCTCAGCCCTAGTCACTAATCCAGTTGCAGATTTATTTGCTCTAATGAGAGAAGGATCTCTAGGCCCTTTTCCAGTTTTAGATTTTCCTCTTGAGAGATGGACACATAGCTCTGCTATATCATGAAGTGGAAGTTGAGATATATCTCCTTTTCCCATCATATTCAAAATATCAATCCATTCATCTCTAATGGATTTTAATAGAAGGGCTTTCAAGGTTTCTTCATCTAGGTTACTCATTTTTTCTCTTTTGAGATTATATTGAAATCTTTCAAGTAGATCCTTCAAGTTTTCATCTTATTTTTGTACCATTTTGAATACCTCATCCTTATGATTTGTGGGCATACAATAGTCCAGGTATCTATCCAAAAATGTTTGTTTCATGTCATTCCAAGTCCTAATTGATTGAGTAACTAATCCCATGAACCATTTTAGAGCAGCTCCCTTCAATGTTGAAGGAAACAACTTGAGTTTTTGAGCATCTTCCATG
>APFE030267234.1:0-30351 GCA_000404065.3 Pinus taeda | reverse complement strand
CACTTGGAAACTTCCATGGAATGGTGGCAAACTACTTTCCATCCAAGGAGATTCGAAGCCAAACCATCCTCACTCAACTTGGAATCAGTTTGGTGAATGAGTTGGACAGAACCTTCGTAGGTTTGATTAGTTCAAAACTTTGCCCAAAATGGTTGGCGCGATTGCGACTCTAGGACAGAGCACTAATGGCGCGCCCTTTCAATAGGATTTTCCCCATTGGCGCGGGCATAACACAGGGAACCAGCGCTAATGAAAAAGGGTTGTTTTTAAGGGCAATGAGCAGGAGATGTCTTAAGGGCATACGAAGCTCATGTTTAGAGGTGAATAATGCATGTGGTTTCAAGTCTTGTCACTTCTCACAAGTCCTGGAATGGGTCCTCCAAGATGCGGGAGAGGGGTAACAGGGACAGTGACAAACGATGACAAATTACTGTGTAAGAAGTACTATGACGGGACCTCCCTTTAAATGGCTCTTATGTATGCAGTCTGACATAAGACCATCAGACGTGCCCCATCAGACCATCGCCATCCCATGCACATCGGAGATCACCACCCCATGCGAAGTCGGCTAGCAATGAATGCAGCTCGGCCTAAAAATCTTCCGCTGAATCTTATCTCAGGATGTCTCCCCCTATTCCCGCCAGTTACTCTTAGCTTCATTCAGCCATACCCTTACCCTTCCTGGTAGCGTTTGAAGAATGAGCATATGCACAGTAACAACTAACTGGTAAATAAACATCATTTGTGTTTTCAGGGAGTGTCATTTTCAACTTTCCACTCCACAAGATCCATAGTTGCCATCATTTGTGTTTGCAGGGAGTGTCGTTTTCAACTTTTCACTCCACAAGATCCGTAGTTGCCATTGTTTTCAATCCGCAGTTGCCATCATTTGTGTTTGCAGGGAGTGTCGTTTTCAACTTTCCACTCCACAAGATCCGTAGTTGCCATCGCTTGTGTTTGCAGGGAGTGTCATTTTCAACTTTCGACTCCACAAGAGCCACAAATTAAGGTAATCAACAACGTTTTTAAGTATTTTTTGCAATAACTCTGTTATAAGTATTTTTTTGTTATAATTCACATTTCGTAAATGATTTACTATGTTGATTTTTGACCCTTACAAATTTAGTTTCTCGTGAAACACATATTGCATTAGCCCTATAGCCTTCATTTTATTTATTGTGTTGATTTTTGACCCTTACAAATTCAGTTTCTCGTGAAACACATATTTCATTAACCCTGTAGCCTTCATTTTATTTACGAATAGATAATTTTTTGATTTTAGACATAAACAAAATTAAGAAAAGTATGTATATTAGCTAGCTGCTCTTTCATACGATCAATCTTCTCAAGCCGCAAAGTATTTTTTGTTATAACTTCGCATTTTGTAAATTGAGATGATTGATACAGTTTTACAGGTTTGAGTTCCAAGAATATAGTTCCAGTAGAGTCTAGACCATATAAATTTTGGGATTCTTCGCAACCATCTATAACTTCAAATCCTGAAACGACTTAAAATTATATGTTTTACAAAAAAGATCATTTTTGGAAAAAAATTGAGATTCTTTGAGATCGCCCATTGAAATCCTGAAACTATTTTATAACTTTTTTACTTTTGGTCAAATTTCTATTATATAATGTCAATGGGAACCCATCATTATTTAAATTGTCCTTACCTGTTGCGGTCCTTCGGTAGCACATGGCGGCGAGATGGATGACCATATGGCCAACTACCCTTCCTGTATGCTCATGTATGTATGAATATATCCATGAATTGTCCATTTAGAGTCACAGTCACAGTCACTGTCATGGTACTCTTAACTCATTGAATATCGTATAGCATAGGAAATATGGCTCGTCGTAGTCGTAGGCCAGACGGGTGGGAATGTTAAGGGGTGTATTAAAGGCTAGCCAACAGGTTGGTTATCGTTGGCTCTTCTTGTGCCACCATGCGGTTAGTGTTGCATCCAAATAATCTAGTGTGATTGTCACATCAAACCTAGACATCAACTAACTTGTAAATTGCACTTGAACTGTACCGTCCCAAGCCACTCTCAAGTTGATAGCCACACAACCTCGTTCAACCTCCGTGGCTATTGTCCTAACCTATGTGTTGTCTCCACATAGATCCTACCCTAAACCTTTCCACCACTTGTTCTTCTGGTTATTGACCATGCATCTTCACTCTAAAATGTAAATCCACAAATTCAACACTAGAGCCATTATCAATCCACTGTCGTAAAAGAGTCTAGGTTAATCTTGGTCATAAAGTTGTCCCTTTGAAACCAAAACCAACACATGATCCACCTTCAGATCTGATACCATATGTAGAATTTTACAGACAATAAAAATTATTGCGAGAAATAAATAACACAACCAACAACAATACAAACATTAACAATATGCACACAATTTTTATCGAGTTGTCTTTAGTGAGAGTTTTTGGAAGCTTTTCCGGTGGGTTTTTCTGGTCTAATTTCTCTAAAATTCGGCAGCAATTTATTGAAATCACAAACTTGATGGGTAAACCCTACACAATCAAAGTGCCCCTGGGGTTACAAACCAGTTTAAATAACGCAAATCAAATATCATCTCATATTTTTCCACCAGATTTCGGCATCGGAAAGTCCAACAAGTCGCACTAAAGACAACTTCCACAATTTTTACCATGGGGAAACCCCAACTTCGAGAAAACCCAGCCCAATGAAATTCCATTATCCTTTGGCCAAAATCTTATCCAAGCCGACCAAGTGAGCATTCACTGCTCACCTCCCATGGCCTACACTACAGTGAAGTCTTCCTAGCCTTTTAAAAGCTCCATCACATGAATTCCACAAACAAATTACCATGAGAAACCAAAAAACCATGATCCCAAAACCCCCCACTAATGACCCGATCAACTTTGACTATTTTCTCAAAGTCAAATTTACCTAATACTCTATAACATCACATTTCTTGTAATGCCTTTGTCACACTTCTTACAATGAGATACCACCCATGACACTCACCTCAGAAGGTTTCCTAAGTACACATTTGGCTCATGAACAGGATGGAAATGCACATTGGTGTCTTACAATTGTCTTTCTCTCTCATCCATTACATATCATACTATTCCCTTCTATGTCACCCATTAAATATCATACTATTTTCATGCCAAGAACAAGTGGAAAAACAATAGACCAATGATTATGGTGTTTAATATTTGTGTATTCAAACCACCTCTGACACCCATCCTTGTACTAACATTGCCCTTAAATGTTTATAGATTTGACAATCATACTCGAAGTTATATCACATATGTGTCCTGCAACCCAGAACTACCTCTCATGCTGTACAGAACATAGATTAAAAGTAAAGTTTTTTTCTCAAGAACGAGTAAAATCATAATATTATTTGTCTAGCCTGGACTTCACAGGCTCATATACCTATGAGTTCACCCAGTTAGCGTACATAACTTTATTACTTTAGATTGTGACATTTAATACTGATGAGACATCACTAACCAAATCATATCTCAGAAACAAAACCAGAACAGCCCCAACAAAAACTTGGACGAAAGTTAAAAAGCCAAAGTCTTATCAAGTCAGATACGTTCAACCGAAGAGGCAATATTTTCAATGCACACATGCACTAAGACCGATGCTCATATACCTACTAGTTGTACAACTTAGCGTACATAGCTTTATCACTTCAATTTCCAAAGCAGGATAAACCAGTCAAAAACAAAACCAAAGCAAGATAAACTTGGAACTTGAAAGGAGAGGCACTATACCAAAAGGGTCTTGTAATCAAATCAAATACAATCAACCCTCGTTTCCAAGGCCCCCATACAATCAACCTATCAAATCAACTACAACCAATCGTTGATGCAATATTTCGAAGGCCTAATACAAATACTCAACTCTAAGGTTACGAAGATTAAAAAATTTAAACAACCCATAAAAGTATGATGGCTTCGAATTGAATAGCAGTACCAAAAATGCAAATGCGAATTCATTCCTACAACAAGTAGGAAATTGTTGAAGATTGAAAATGGAGCATTTAATGAAGTGGATTTTGAAATAAAAACTTAAACATCTCCATTCTCAAACCTTAACAATTTTCCTATCAGCAAGCATGTTCAAACACAATCAATAATCATAGTTCAAAAACTTCTCAAATTAACATTATATATAAAAACAAAAAAAAAAGTATATTGGCAAATTATTTTGAAAATTGACTTAAATATTGAATATTTAAGGAATCTAAAACCTAAAGAATTTTATTATACTTAAAATAAGAACTAATGGCAGTGTATGATTTTAAAGGAGATCATGATAAGATTGTACATGGTTATGATAAGATTGTACATGGTTTGGATTGGAAAGGAAGATTCAAGACTTTATTTCTCTAGTGAAGCAAGAGACTAGTGGTTGAATATTGTTGAAGACGTCATAATGGTAATCTGTTCTTAAATAGATGGATTAAGGACACAAAAATCTTAGAGATGCACATAACTCAAGATGAATTGAATGAGGTTGAAGAATAACTTTCTAAATTGTAGAAGAATAATGAAGAACTAAAAGAATATTTTACAAAGAAAGGTGATGAGTTCGTCAAAATGCAATAATTAATCAAGCATTTATAAAAGAGTTTCATAAATTAAAACAAGAAAATATTAGCGAAGAAAGAAAGAAAATGATGAGTCAAGAGAAGAATTGAAAAAAAAAATTTGAAAAAACCAAAAAATTACACTAGCAAAATCAAACTTTCTTAATGAATTAGAGCCATAATTAAAGAAATATGGTGCTATGACCATAAAAATTAAAGAGAATACTACACGACAAGTTGAAGAGGATATATGTAGTTCATGGCTAAAGAAACTCTAAATGGCAATGGGATAAAATCAAAAATGCAATCCAAAATTGAGGAAAGACACAAGAATATGTTGGATGGCATCACGGATTGCAACTTTAGAGGGAGGTGGAGGGGAGAATTCAAGAAGGTTACCAAAAAATACTTGTAAAAGTTAAGCTCCAACTTGAGAATGCACATTTCAAAGATGATGGTATTATCTCAAAGGAAAGAGTAGTTGAAGATCAAACATGTCTAACAGAGGATGTCATTATCCTCTAAAAAGAATATTGATGACATGGGTTTATGTGGCGTGAAATTAAAAAATGTTAAAACTTATAACAATTTGGAGATGCTACAACAATGCATGATATAAAAAGAAAGGAAATCTATTAAGGATTGACAATGAAAATATTTGACTAGGTATGGATGGATAATCATCAATGATAGGAAAAAATTAAAAATATAATGATTTCTTATTACTTGATTCCATCACATATAAAAACCTCAACCACAAACCTTTGAGGAAGGGTACTTTGTTATGACCTATCAAAGGTAAATGTGGGTTTAAATGTATATGTAATATAGGTCAATGTCCATGCGCAATGACTAACAATATGTATATATAGAGATCAATATAGTCATTATCGTAAACTAGGACTACTCGATTGATTTTTCATTATATTCCTTTCAATGTTACAATACATATATATACATGCTGAAGCATTCATAAACCCCAATCCATTAACCCTGGATTAGAACATAACCATAGTTCCCTTGACCGAATCCACAAAATACCATGGGTAGAAAACCAACATGCCCAAAACCATGTGCCAAACCCATGCACAAAAACATAGGCAAGTCTGCCCACCTAATGTAAGGTCCAAAAAAATTAAATTGGGGTGTTGTCCCAGACACCGTGTAGGGGGGCTACCGCCCCCCCTGAAACCCTCTGATAAGGAGGGTTGCACCCCTCCTGTGAACCCCTGCTGCACCCAGCGCAATGAGTAGGGGGGACTATCACTCCCCCCCCCCCGCGCGTGCGACTAGTCATGGAAAGAATATAACACACACACAACATATCCTTCTTCTCAAAGAGTACAAGAGCACCATCAAGAGATCAAGAAGGATGAATGAATCCAGCATCTACCAACTCTATCAATTGACGCCTCAACCTACCAAATCTAGTCCTAACAACTTGTAAGGAGATTGTACTAGTGGTGTTGCACTAGGCTCAATCTCAATGTGATGATTCACTACTCTGCTTAGTAGGAGCACTTTAAGAAACTCATCCAACATCTTATCTGCATACGTCTTCAACAACTTAGAAATCTTTGGTGGAATAAGCGTCCCCTTGCCATCATCTCCTACTTCTTTGATCATTGCTTCATATATTTGGGCATTTGGCTTCCATGTTGCTCTCATCATGCTCAATGTAGACATAAGTTACACACTCTTCTATTGTTTCTTTTGTGTGGTTGTGCACACAACCCACACCTTGTTGTCATCCAAGATAATGAGTTGATTCATCCATGGTATCATAACTACTCAATTTCCTACTAATAAATACTTTCCCAATATCACCTCAAAATCATCCATTCGTATCACTGTAAAATGCAAAAGTCCCTTTGAACCATCAATTTGAAGTAACACATCTACTTCCAATATTTTCATTGCTTTAGCCTTGGTGTTTAATGCTTTCACCATCTTCCTAGTCATGGCTACTTCAACCCAAGCTACTCTACTTTACTTGCCTTCAAGAAATTGTGTGAGGCACCTGTATCAACAAGTGTTGGTACTACATTCTTGTGAATTTCTATGTTTACAAAGCGCAACTTGTGCTTCGGTTGTCTTGTTCCTACCCCGAGACACCTATCCTCTTAACAAAATCTTTAAGAGAACAAGAACCACAAAAATCAGACACACCTCTTTGTTTGCACATCTCCATCTTAGCTGAACTTATGAGTCACTCAACTTCCACTTGCATGTTGAGTGGTAGCTCTGATACCACTTGTCACAACCCCAGGGCCTCCTATGGTTACAAGTAGTGAAAATTTTAGGGGCGAAATTTCACAAATGGTTATTTTTTTGGACTTTTTTTGAAAAAATATTCGCTAATTTCATTAAAATTTCACCTATTTTTTACGTATATATGATTAGATGGGTGATATTCACAAAAAATATTACCAATTTAAATAGTAAATTACATGTTTTTTTTATTGAATATTCACCTATATTATATATGTATGAATTTTTAAACCACAATAGTCACCTACAACACTATATATGGCAAAAATAGTAACTCCTTAAAAAATTCCCTGTTACAAGATGCCTTGGTGGGTGCACTGCAATCCCTTAAGTGTGTGGCACTGACATGTTTCACAACTGCCTAATGTAGCATGATGTTAATTCACCTAGACTATGCCTCACAATATATTACACGTGTCGATCTCTATATTGTATTAAGTGTATAACTTCATCAATATAGATCAATAATCATATTGTCACTTCTACTTCTGTTAATCTTCATTCATTAACCAAACATGAGTAGCATATGCAAGACAATAAACCAACAACATCATCATACACAAGAACAATATTTTGAGGGAACAACCCTTCAATATTTTTCTTAATTAATAAACCATAAATGCAACAATTCACCGAGGCAATGGCTTGGATTGATAGAAATGCATAGCCACGAATCCAGAAAACCAGAAAATAGAACCTTTCCCACTTGTCAGACCCTAATCAGGTCGTTTCAACACCCCACTAACCCCACTTGGGTTAGTTTCTATGCTATGCAGTCTGTGTTCAATTCGGCTCCAAAACACGTTCATATTTGCACAACTCCAGGGCTCAAACTACCTCTTTGTCTCGATTCTCTCCATACTTTGTCGCAATTCTTCACAACTCTTCCTGTTGTAATCTAGTGAAAAGAATACATGTTACTGGTAGATAGCCTTCAAGAAATTACACAATAAGAATATAAAGGTATTTGAGCTACAATAATGGAGAGATAAACATGACACACATATATATTCTTTATTATGTATTGAATCATCCTATTACATTGTTATGCAGACAAATATAGATTGACAAGACAAATATGTAGGTCTAACTGTCCGACTAATAGTGCTACTTAATTTGTCATTAGTTAACCTTACATCACATTATAGACTACTGACTTTACTAGGGCTAGTTGGCTAGGACGAATAACGCTTTTTCATCAGATAAATCGGTCAAATTAACTAGCTCCTCTAACATCTCCCCTGCCCTCAAAGCCTTCTTCGTCTCGAATAAGGGGAGAGCTAGAGTAAAACAAAAAGACAAAAGACAAAAGGAATTTTTACATCTCAGGCAAATAGTTTCTAAATACAACTATTACAGTGAAGAAAGATTAAATTAGGACAATTGGTGGATCTGGGACCTTTGCCTCTATTGTTGCAGTCGGAACCTCTGAAGCTGGCATGGATGACTAGTTCATTGATTGGTCAACTCCCTCTTCATGAGATTGTTGTTATGAAGTGGTAGCAAATGTTGAAACACTAGGTGCATAGAATTGATGGGTAGGTCATTGTGGATGCAGTGATGCCGAACATGCTCGCGGTGGTGGAACTATGCCTAGGAAAGTAGTTTGGTAGATTACTGAAGCAAGAATCTGCAGGTCTTCATCAAAGATCGATCATTCTCTAACTGTCACTCTAACTTTAACACTGGACTCTATAGGATCAAACAAATTTTTCACATTTTCTTTCAAATATTTGTGGTCTGTTATCCTCTAAGTGAAAGGCTTGGATCCTTCAATACTCACAATTTGTTGAAGAATTTGTTGCAAAAATTCAGACATGTTTGAAGCTTCATGTTGAGACTTATTCCCCTCCCGCAACCACTAGTGATCTTGTTGCAGGAGCTCTAAGTAGTTTTCCCTTCATTGTTCCAATTAGGTGTTAATTATCTGCTAGGATCTAAGATCCGAAGATTGTCTAGATGATAAATCTCTAATAAGCATCTCTTGAGCCCTTATATTTGAATGAACATAAGCAAGGTAGGTAGGCCAATTATTTAATGGAGTTGGCTTCTCTTATTATTGCAAGGGACTTTAATTGCACTGTTGGTTTGGATGAAGTATGGTGTGGTTCAAGAAAACTTGACCCACTAGCGGGTATGATTCACGAAGTAATTATAGACCACAACTTAGTTGATATATTTCCATAGAAGATGGTTCCCACTTGGGATAATGGCAAAAAGAGTTTGGAATATGTTGCAAAGAGGTTGGACCGTTTGTATTACATGAGCGGTTGGTGGAGCGTCTTGGAAATGTACATGTGAGGGTAATTAATAACCATCTCTCTGATCACAGGCCCATTATTTTGCAATTGTGGACGGAGGATTCCAGACACGGGATGCCATTTAAATTTAACCGTACATGGTTAGATGATCAGGATTTTAATTCATTAGTACACAAGATATGGACTCGAGAACATATACTGAGGATTTCCCCTATGGTTCAAATTTTGGATAAGTTGGCTATTCTTTGAAGGGAAGTAAAAGCATGTCAGAAACAAAAGGCTAAAGACCTGCATAAAGAATTATCTGATATCCAACAAGAACTAGATACATTATAGATGGTTTCTCATGATTTACATGCTGATATCATGACTCGTATCAAGGAATTAGAGTTCAAAAAGAAGGGAATAGTTTATGTTTATGAATCCACATGGTGCCTGAAGAGCAGGGCTTTATGGATTAAAGAGGGTGACAGAAACACAAAATTATTTCACCGGTATGCAAATCATAGATGCAAAATAAATTCCATTTCGGAAATTTATGATGATTGTCAGTGCTTTCAGCTGCAGGAGGGTATAAGTAGGGCTGTTGTAGCACATCTTCGAAAGGCATATGATCGAAAGGAGGGGGCTGATGTGGCGGACATGCTATGGGTTGTGGAGCTTTATCCCACTATGTTCGATGATGATGATAATGAAAACCCATTTAAAGAGGTCTCTGAAGAGGAACTCCTAGAGGTCTTAAAATCCTTTAAGGGAGACAAGAGTCCGGATCCAGATGGATGGTCTGTAGAAATCTTCACACACTTTTTCGGCATATTTAAACGAGACCTCTTGGATATGGTGGAAGAGTTGAGGATCATGGGGAACATTCACCTGCATATAAACTCAATGTATATCGCTCTCATCCTGAAGCGACGACCTTCTACTATTTTCTCCGATTTTAGACCCAGTATGCAATATTATTGATAAGATCATCTCTAAAACTATTGCCAGTCGAATGAGGTCTACAATGTCCCGTTTCATTTCACCCGAATAATATGGCTTTCTTTAGGATCGAAAAATCCATGATGTTGTTGCCATTGCACAAGAATGTATGCATTCGATCCATACCAAGCACTTAAAGGCTGCCATTATGAAGGTGGATCTTTAGAAGGCATACGACTGTTTAGATTGGGGATATCTTAGATTGGTTCTGCATAAGATTGGTTTGCAGCCCAAAAGTGTGGCTTGGATTATGGCTTGTGTCACGAATATAAATTTTGTGTGATTATCAATGATTATCCTACTCATTTCTTCAGGGTTGGTCCCGGTTCGAGATAGGGTTGCTCATTATCTCCTATATTATTTATCCTAGCTATGGATGGTCCGAGCTTGCAAATAAAAAAAGAGGTGATTGATGGATAGTTTCAAGCACTGGCTGTAGGGAACAACATCAATATATCACATGGTTTTTTCATCGATAACATGCTCATCATGGGTATGTTGAATTGTCTCGCATGGCTTAATCTTTTTCACATTTTTAATTTTTTGCTAAAGCTACTAGTTTAAATATGAATTTGCAAAAATCTATTTTATATCATGATATGAGCAATATGGAGGACATTGATTATATAAGAAACCTATTTGGAATTGCGGCGGAACTGATGCAAACTAGCATGAAATACCTTGGATATCACATTAAACCAAGTTTCTACATAAATATTGGTTGGAAATGGTTGGTAGACTGGTTCTACAAAAGAGTGTCTGGGTGGGAATATCGGTGCTTGTCCTTGGGTGGACGCACTATCCTCACACAGGTCATTCTCACCCAGCTAGGGGTATATTGGGCACACTTATTTCATATTCCACAATCTATCATTAATAGAATTAATCGTATAATTGCTAATTTCATTTGGGCAGGCTGCAATGGACAACATAAATATCACTTGGCAAAAATGTCTCACATATCTTGCCCAAAAAGAATGGGGGGTTGGGGTATTATGAACCTTTGGCTTTTCAGTTGTTTGTTGTTGATTAAATCCCTATGGTGGGGTTTATTTGGAACTGGCATATGGAGTAGGGTGATTAGACATAAATATTTAAAGGACAAGGAATTCCATTTCTGGTACTGAAAGGATTGCATGGGTACCCCGCATGGTTCAACTATATGGCATAGCTTTCAAAAGGTTGCTAATTTTTTTTTACAACATCTAGTTTGGACTATGGAATCGGGTCACTCAATTATCATTGGGGTGGATCACATATTGGGAGTTGGAGGGAGTGTTGTATATTTGAGGTACTCATGGGGTTTTTTTAATGGGAAAGGCATATACTTATGGAATCAATTAATTTATGCATGGCAGAACAGATCCCCTATTTGGAAAACTGCACATGAACTGGGGCTGGTTCGACTTTTGGCGATGGAATGGAACCAAATATGTGTTGGCTTGAAAGCATTGGGCATATGTCGGGAGGCACAAAGTGACAGTTTCGTATGGTCAGGGAGAATGAAAGTTAGAAATATTATGGTTGTTGATATATATATTTCTCTTTGCGGAAGGGAAGCCCGATGTGTGGAAAATCCAATATTATACGCCTTCTAGAAGACTAATATTCCTATTAAAATCATTATGTTCTCCTGGTTAGTATATCACAACAAAAATCTCACCTGGGAGAACTTGCAAAAGCGTAATTGGGACATTCCCAACATATGTGCAATTTGCAAAAAGGAGGGGGAAAGCAATTTTCATTTGTTCCTCAAATGCCACCACACGATCCAGTTATGGGATAAATTGGCATTACACTTTGGTTTTCCTTATAATCAATTTCATGATATTGCAGATTGTATGGAGTGGTGGAGCAAACAAAATCCCTCATGGAGGATTATTCCACCCCTATTCTTCTGGGCTATATGGAAATGGAGGAATAACCATATATTTGAGAATTCTGCTGAGGATTTCATTCTGGTATATGAGAATACCATATCACTATACTCAATGTATCATGTTCAGGAGAACAACCATAAGGAACAACAACAGAGGAGAAAAAGCCCACAAATGGTGTACTCGATTGGAATTTTCGACGGAGAGTCTCAAGAGAATGTTTGCAGATGTGTCTTCTGGTTAGCCATGTCTAATAATTTACAATACAGAATCCACTAGAATGTCGGAATGGACACAAATAATAAGGCAGAAGCTATGGATTTATGGGGTATTTTATGGTTCACATCTTTTCTCAATATCCTCGATATTCATATATATGGGGATTCAAAGATTATCATGGATCATGTTAATGGGAATGCACATATCAAACAATCAGCACTACTTGGATGGCTAAGGAGAATTGATAATCTATGGGCACAACTTGGGAACCCACCTATCATGCACACAGGCAGAGACCATAACCTGCTTGCGAATGATCTTTCAAAAAAAGGGCTGCAAGGAATAGTGGGAAAAATGCACATGGATATAATACTGGAGGGAAATGTACTAAATGTTGTGGAGTTCCCATTCACTCGCTAATTGCACATTTACTTTTTGATTCTTTTTTTGTATGTAACAGGTAGACAAAATAGAAATCTACTGGCGAATGGTTCTTCAATGATACATAAAGTAATAGGGATGAACTTGTTTCTTTTCAAGGTCAATATGATGGATGTATTTGTCTAGTGCTCTCCTATATCTGCTACTAGATGTACGCAAAACTTGTATGTATGTATACTCTCTATATGTATATTTGGTTATCTCGTCTTTTTGATGGGGTTCACATGATCACGCAACCCAGATGATTTTCTATGATGATACGGGTACATGAAATTGATATAATGTACATGACCTTTATGATAATACAAATAAAGTTTTTTTTTGTACTGAAGAAAAAGAAGAAAAAAAGAAGAAGAAAGAAAAAAAGAAAAAAAATTTAACATCTAACATATTCATTCATCTCATCGTCATTGACAACAACTTTACCCGTTGAACAAGTAGGTGCCAAAATACCACCTTCTATCACTGCACATCGTGCATTCCTTCGTCGTCTTCATTGTATCCAAGGCCACTAATTTCAAATGTAACCGCAAGTTTAGTCTCAACTTCTGTATTGATCTTTGAAGAGCATTTAGACCTTTGTATTTATGGGCTAAAGCGTGTTGATCTACATTTGTGTTTTAGTAATATCTCTGTATGCCTCGCTTGACCTCTGCCTTTATCACTAAATTGTCGATCTCTATTTGCAGTAATTTTCAACTGCTACCATAGTTTTCTATGTAGTTACTTCATTGACCTATGAGGGAGTTGTATGCAAATCTGCCTCACCAACAATTTTGTGTTCTCCAACACCGTTGCCAAAATTTTGTGACAAACTCTGGCCCATGAATCTTGTGCTCTTAGATTTAGCATGGGCTTTGCATTTTATTTTTCTGACGAGCCTCATTTAGATTAGATTAGGCAAGTTGTGAAAGGAGCTAGGGAAAGTTATAAGCATAATTTTTTAATTGTTTAGCTGGTGTTTTATTTCGGGTTGCAAAAAGTTGAGAGTTTATTTTATTTTGGGGGAAATGTGTTTAATGTTTTATTTATTTTTTTAACAAAATGAAAATTTGATTTAATTTATTTAAAGTTTACAAATTTATTTTGAAAAATTTATTAGAATTATAGTTTTTTAGAATTTAGATTTATTTTATTTGTTTCTTTAAATTAATGGAAAAATAGTATTCTAAAACTTATTGATATAATCTCAATATTAGGAAGTAGATTCTAGTTCTAAATCTTTATAAATTCTAGTTCTTTCTCTGGCTGGTTCTCCGTGTCTTCTCGATCTCGCGATCCCTCTTCTAGTTTTTCCTCTGCATTCGAATCCCCAACTTATTTCTTAGGACCGACATGAGGAGGTTTACATTGTGATTTGTATATCCACAACATGTTGTTTGAGTTGCGAAAACCTCACCTTTGCAGGATCACGAGGTTTGTTTACAGATTCATCTCCCATGATTAGGGTTTTATGATTTTCGGCCCCGCAATCTCCAAAAAATACCCAAAGAAACCTTCTCTGATACCAAATGATCCATAAACTGTCATAGATATTCCACTGGACAGTTCGTCACAACAGATCTGATAATATTATATTTAAAATATGAGATTCTAAACTATTACAGTTTATTAAACCTTAAGACTATGGATTTAACTCTAATTAGTGCATGCATGTGAATAAAAATTATACAGAAAAGTAGAGAACAAAAAAATAATCTCACACACACATAAGACACAAGATATTCTCTTTGGGAAACTCTTTTAGGAGAAAACCTAGCTAGAAGGTGAGGTCGCTTCACTCTCTTTCTTTGTCTAGAGATATGGCTGCATGTGCACAGAAGTAATGCCTATGGCGTTTGGGCTACTAAAGTGTAAAAATCCTCTCTATGTGCTCTACCTCCTATCTCTCTTGGCTATCTTTACTCAACTATGGAACAAAATTCTCTCAAAAGAATTGAGTGTCTCTTCCCCCTAGTGCCCCAGTTATAACACAACCTGATAACCTGCTAGTGGTTAAGTTTGACTACATCAACTCTTAACTAAAGTTACAAAATAGACTCTTCTGGAGTATTTACATCACAAACACGTGGCTAGCCACTTTTCCATAAATAATGGGGGCTGATGCAGCATCCTCCCGAACTATAGGTGTGAAAACAGGAAGATCAACTTCTAAGTGGCATAACTTTTGTATACAGACTCTGATTGATGAACTTCTCGCGTCAGTTGAAAGGTCCTTTTGTGTAGAATAAAATGAAAATGTGCGGCACTAACCGGAAAAATTTTACCCCCAAAAAACGTTGTTTGATGCCTCAAATATTTTCCTGGAAGTTTTCAGACCCCGTCGCCAAACTGGGTCTTGCCGATAAAAATGCTCCTGTGAGATGATTCCTCCACTTTTTCCACTCCAAATGCATCGAGATGGATGAATAAAAATATAATAATCCAATTCATATCACTAGAAGAAGCCATCATAAATTTGAAGCACTGCTATGAGAAATTGAAGCCCAAAACTGAGTCTCGGAAAGATTGGAAAGGTAATGATAAGAACAAGGGAAAGTAGGTTAAGAGGAGAGGAAAACCACATGATATAGATGACAAGGAGAATGCAATACTACACAAGAAGTTCAATGCGGCTGGTAGAGGATAGGGATTTTAGTCATAGGAGTAGAACAAGGATGATGGCAGGAAGCCTTTACAGTGTTGGACTTGTGACAAGGATCATCACCAGAGAGATTGTCCACAACATCAAGGTGGAAAACTGTAGATCTACAATGCCCAGGAGGCACAAACAGTTAGGGATGTTGGACAAAGTATTCCTCAGATCTATGCAGCTTTGGATAATAGGTAGGATGATCATAAGGCATCTATTATCGAGATGGAACGTAAGCTTTGTGATCAAGTTATTTCTATTTTGATTGACCACAGATCTAACTATAGTTATATCAATATCGAACTGGTGGATAATTGTGGTTTGAATAAATAAGTGCATGCAGAATCTTGGATAGTGAAGTTGGATATAGGTGCCAATAAAAGAGTTCATCATTAGGTAAGAGATTGTGCATTTGAGTTGAATGGTATGTCTACATCAACACATCTAAATGTGTTTCCATTGGAATCATACATTATGTTGTTGGGTATGGATTGGTTGTACATTTACAGGACTAAGGTGGATTTACATGATAAGGTTATTGAGTGCTTGGATGATGATGGAGAAAAGAGGATCTTGCAAGGTAAAAATAATCCTACATTCAGTGAGGATGGTTACAGCTATGCAGGCCAAGTGCAGTAGCAAGAAAGAATGTGTACAGTTTGTATTTCATATTTCCAGTGATAAAGGTAAGGATGTTGAGGTTGCTAAGGTCTTGAAAAGGTATCCAGTTATGCATCTGTTTTAGGATGTATTCCTGGCAGATATTTTAGAGTTACTAGCTCATAGTGAAGTGTACTTTTATATTGACTTGATGTTAGGAGGAACACCAACATCAAAGGAACCATACAAGATGAGCACTACAGAATTGGTGGAACTAAAGTTGCAACTTAAAGAAATGCTTGACAAGGGATACATTAGGCCAAGTGTGTATCTTTGGGGTGCATGAGTGTTGTTTGTAAAGAAGAAGGATGGTACTGTCAGGTTATGTATTGATTATAGGCAGTTGAACAAGGTGACGATTAAGAACAAGTACCCTTTGCCACAAATTGATGACTTGTTTAATCAATTGAAGCGAGCTACATTGTTCTTGACGATTGATTTGAAATCATGATACTATATAGTACACACCAAAGAAGAGGACATATATAAGACTGCTTTTTGGACTAGGTATGGACATTTTGAGTTTGTAATGGTTCCTTTTGGTTTGACTAATTCTCCAACTACTTTCATGTGTTTGATGAATAGTGTGGTGTGCCCTTATCTAGACAAGTTTTTGATAATATTCATTGATGACATATTGATATATTCTAAAAATGAGGAAGAACATGATGAACATTTGACAATAGTGTTAAGGTTATTAAGAGAGCATCAGTTGTATCCCAAACTTAGTAAATGCAAATTCTTTCAGACAAAGGTACATTATTTGGGACATGTTGTTTACAAGGAAGGTATAATAGTGGACATAGAAAAGATTATAGCTATCATGGAGTGGGAACTCCTAGGAATGTGGATGAGGTCAAATTGTTCATGGGATTACTAGGTTACTATAAGTAGATCATCAGGAACTTCTCACATATTTACTATCATATTACATCATTGCAAGTAAAAGGGAAGAAATTTGAATAGATGGAGGAATCTGCAACTAGTTTTGAGCAATTGAAGCAATTGCTTACGCATGCTCCAGTTTTGAATATTGCAGATCCAGATAAAGAGTTTTTGGTATGTGCAGATGCTTGAAAAAGAGGACTAGGTGGGGTCGTGATGCAAGAAGGACAAGTAGTGTGCTATGAGTGAGGGAAATTGAATGAGCACGAACAGAATTATGTGACTCATGATCTTGAGTTGGCAATGGTCATCCATGCATTGAAGATGTGGAGACTCTATATTCTTGGAAGGAGGTTCATCTTGATGAGCGATCATAGTGGATTGAGATAATTATTTAACCAACCTAATCTGAATTCCAGGCAAGCTAGGTGGTTAGCTACAATCAGTGAGTTTGACTTTGAAATCATGCACATTAAGGGTAAAGAGAAAAGGCTTCCAGATGTTGTTAGCAAAAGAGTACATGTAATCCAAATAATAGTTATGAGTTAATATGGGACAAATTTATAGGATCAGATCTTGCAAGTGGGAGAACAAGACAACATGTACCAACAACTTAAGCACATGTTACAATAGCAAGGTGTAGGTGAGCAGGATGTGGACTATCATCTCAAGGTAGATGGTTTGGTAAGATTTAGGGACAAGATCTATGTGTTAGACAATAGCAAGCGCAAGAATATTATCTCGAGGGAATTTCATGTTAAGTTGTATTTAGGTCACCTGGGATATTAGGAGACATTGACAGTGGTTAAGAAGTTATACCATTCATCGAACTTGAAGAATGAGGTGGTTCAATTTCTTGTGAGATGTTTGGATTGTCAACAGGTAAGAGCAGAGTGTAAGAATCCAAATGGTTTACTGTAATCGATTATGATTCCAGAGTGGAAATGGGAGGTCATTTCCATGGACTTCATTACAAGTTTACCGAGGACATCTAGAAAGAATGATCCTATTATGGTTATGGTTGATAGGTTGAATAAGGTAGTCCACTTCCTTTAAGCGAAGTCTACGAATTTAGCTAGTGAGGTAGCACAAGTATTCATCAAGGAGATAGTGAGGTTGCATGGTATTCCTAGGAAGATTGTGTCAGACAAAGATGCCAAGTTCACTTCTAGGTTCGGGAAAGAGTTATTTGCAGGTTTGGGTACAGAGTTGGCCTTCAGTAAAACTTATCATCCGTAGAGAGATGGACAGATAGAGAAGATCAACAAGATTCTTGAGGACATGGTGAGAATCAAGAATCTTTTAGGACGAGTCTATTTGAGACATTTTATGCGTGAAATTGTAACACTCCCATCAGTTGGAGTGATCCAATGAACATGGTATTGATTGGACCAGATATGTTGGTAGAGATGGAACAAGAAATGCAAGTTATCAAGAATAATTGAAAGGTAACACAGGACGTGGAGAAGAGTTATGCAGATCAACATAAGGTGTTTAAGGAGTTTCAAGTTGGGGAACATGTGTACTTATGCATCAAGCCCAAGAAGAGCTCTTTGAGGATTGGATCATGTGCAAGATGGCACCTCAGTATTGTGGGCCTTTAAAGATCCTTGAGAGGATTGGACCAGTAGCCTACCAACTTGCATTGAATTCGATAGTGAAAGTCCATGATGTTTTCCATGTGTCATTGCTTAAAAAGTATGCAAAAGATGTGTGCAAGATGTTGATCATGTGATTGATTGGTCTATATTGCAGGTGGAACAAGAAGGAGAATTGTAGTCGGAACCTTAGTGCATTTTGTAGTGAAATATTCTCATGCTCTAGAATTGAGAAATCGAGCAAGTTAAAGATTCTCATTATCTATTCATTGTTTGAGTAGATGTACTTTCATATATGTTTTGATGTTGTGTTTTGGTTATGTCTATATATGCGTATGTACGTAAATACCACATGGAGTTATGTTACAAAGCTCCAATAAGCAATATAGTTTTCATAATATGTTGGTTATGTATTTAGTAGTATGATATGATGTAAATGTTGTATCGAATTTTGTTATACAACTCGATAGCATGTGTTTCCTCATTTATAAGTGTCACTAAAAACCGAGAATGATTTTCCCCCAAGGGGGAGGGGTTTGTAAATACCCCTGTTTGATTTCCTATGTAAATAAATAAAAATAATAACCAAGGTCACGAGACACCTATTCCAAGTTGAATGTTGGGAAAAACATAATAATGAGGATCAGTTGTGATTAATTTATGGCTATGCAAATTGGCAAAGGCAAAGTGGCATTTATTTATGAAAAAACAGAAAATAGGAGAAAAAGAAGATGAGAGGTCACTTAATTGCATGTGAGAAAAATTGAAGGAAAAATGAAGAAAATAGAGGCCTTAATGATAAAAAGGATTATGAGGATTAGTTCACATATTTTGTGAGTTTCAGCTTGGATCTCTCTCTCTATTCTCTCTCTCATACTCTTGTACACTTAGATAAATCTTGGAGCATTGTTGGAGCATACTTGGATCACTCTAGTTTTCATTGGGTTTGGAGAAAGAAGGAAAAGGAAAGCAGGAAAGTGCAAGGGAATAGGTGGATCAACAACTACAACTAGATTGATTTGCAGGTAAAAAGTTGTATGTGTGATTTTCCTTGTTGATTATGGATGCATGGTATATGCATGTTATTATCAAGTTATGATATGTCATTGGCATGGAGGATTGCTTGGATTGAAAGTGGGTTTGCCTAGATTTTCCATTTCCTACATAACCATGGTGTTGTGGGTTTTTCCATTGATTTGTTTTCTAATTGGTGTTTGTAATTCCTTATGGTTGTGGGTTGGAACAAATGTTCTAGAAGCCTTGGAACAACTTGGGTTGAGTTACTAGTCTTGGAGCCCTAGAGAGCTTGGGTAGAGACCGATCTAGTTAGTGTTAGTGATGTCCCACTGTGAAGTGGAATCACTAGTTGAGGGTTGAGGTGGTTTTGCCTTTGGAAGCCCTGGTTTGGTTTTGCTTGGTTTATTCCATGAGATCTCACACTCATGCTTAAAATATGGCAGGGGGTGATTGCATGAAAGAGGGATTTGGTTTAGCCCAATCTATGGTCAGGTGGTACATGGAAGTCTCAGAATTGGTTGGTATTTTCTTATGTTAATAAGAGCTATCATTCCATTTTGATTCATGTTTATTTATTGGCAATGCGTTTGTGATATTATGGCAGATTTGTCGTGGTTTATATGCTAGTTGTCGTGGTTCCAGTCTTCCCACTTCTTCATCCTCTCCATTGTTTTTATCAAGTGCACTTAAACCATCTCCAACATCTCCTACCAACATTTCATGAACTTCAGAGCTAAGGGACTCCTCCCATAGTAGCCTTGCAAGACCATATGTGGGGAAATAGGCATTTTCCCATTGACCAACTCGAACGGACTATATCCTATAGAAGCAATATTTTACAAGTTGTAACTGAATTGAGTTAAATCCAATAGGCTTAGCCAATTCTCCTGATTGGCTTTCACACAATGCTTGAGGTAATCTTCTAGTAAGGATTCGATACGCTCCGTTTGTCCATCTGTCTATGAATGAAAATTGGAGATGTGTAGCAATTGTGTCCCCACAAGTTTGAATAGTGAGGTACAAAACTTCCCTGTGAATATGGTATTTATATCCGACAGAATGTTCAACGAAAGACCTTGATATTTCACTACACTACAAAAGAGAGTTTATGTTGTTTCCTTTAGACTACATGGTACCTTCCTATGTACAAATATGGCATACTTAGATAGTCGTTCCACTATGAACAACACTCCATTATACCCTTACACCACCAACAACTATGAGATGAAGTCCATCGAGACACTTTCCCATGGTCTCTTTGGAATCATTAAAGGTTGTAACAATCATGTTTGTATTCTCATGTCAAACTTATCCTACTGGTATATATTACAAGTTTGTACATACTCCTCCACATCTTTCCTCATGCTTCCCTAAAAGTAACCTCTCTCCAATAATGCGAATGTTCTTCACTATCTAGGGTGGCCAACCTAAGACAAGTCATGACACTCCTTTAAGAGTTCCCTCTCGAGTCCACTTTTTTTCAGAACATAGATGCAGGATAGAACAAGAGATCATCCTGCAATGGGGACTTCCTTGTCTTTCCTTCACTTGTTTCATTACATTCTTCATTGTAGTTTTGTTTTGCATCCCATCACAAATTCTTCTCTACGTCTCATCAATGAATTGAATTTGACTCTATCTTGTAGTAGACATGTTCTCTTCTCTTCCTCAAGTGTTGTCAATTGTGCCTTCCTGTTCAAGGCATCCACAACTATATTGATTTTCCCTGACCTATACTTAATCATCATGTCAAACTCACCCAAAAATTATTTCCATCAATCCTGCTTCAATGGAAACTTTAGTTGGGTAGCAAAGTAAGTCGTTGCAATGTTATTTTTCTTCACCACAAACAACTTCCCTAATAGGTAGTGTCTCTATACCCTAAGATATTGCAATACTTCTCTCATATCTTTATGATGAATTGGATACCTCCTCTCCCGATCCTATAAGTTCGTACTCTCGAAAGTTACGAGATTACCATCTTGCATCAAAAATCCTCCCATGGAGAAATCAAATGCATCCATCTGCACCTCGAATGATATCTCATAATCTGGAAGTTTCAATACAGGAGCTATCATAATCCTGCGTTTGAGCTCCTTAAACACAACTCTACTCTTCTCTATGCACTTCCATGGTTTGTCCTTCAGGAATTCTATCAACAAGGAGGCCATCTTCAAATAGCCCTCCATGAACTTTGGATAACGGTTTTTCATTCTGGTGAAGACCCTCACATCATGCACATTACAAGGTTCCTCCTAATATACTATCACTTTTATCTTCTTAAGGTCCATGTGAATACATCCTTGGCCAACCCAATGACCTAGATATGGCATCTCCTTTTGGGTGAACATGCACTTGGTCTTCTTTAAGTACAAACAATTCTTCCTCAGTGCCTCAAAGACTTGTCCTAAATGCCTATTATGTTCTTTCAAATCATCATTGAACATTATGATATCATTGAAGTATATTGCGACAAACTTATCCAAGAACATATGCAATACCTCATTCATCAAGGTCGAAAGTATAACAGGAGCATTAAACAAACCAAAAGGCATAACTAGGAATTCATAAATTCCAAACCTTGTTACCATGGTTGTCTTCATTTCATCACCCTCTACTATTTGTACCTAGTAGTAATCCTATCTCAAGTTTAGTTTCGTGAACACTTTGGCCTTGGCCAACTTGTCAAAGTGATCTACTGCTACTGGAAGTGGATATTAATTCTTTATAGTCTACTTATTCAAGGCTCAGTGATCAATACACATCCTCATCTCATTTGTATCCTTCTTCTCAAAGAGTCCAAGAGCACCATAAGGAGATCGAGAAGGATGAATGAATGTTGCATCTACCAACTCTGTCAATTGATGCCTCAACCCATCCAACTCTAGTCCTATCAACCTATAAGGAGATTGTGCTAGTGGTGGTGCACCAGGCTCAAGCTCAATGTGATGATCCACTGCTCTTTTTAGTGGGAGAACTTTTAGAAACTCATCCAACATCCTATCTGCATACATCTTCAACAACTGAGAAAGCTTTGGTGCAGTAGGCATCCCCATCCCAACATCTCCTATTTCTTTGATCATTGCTTCATATATCTAAGCATTTAGCTTATGTGTTTCTCTCATCATACTTAATTTAGACACAAATTATGCACTCTCCTTTTGTTGTTTTCGTGTGGTTGTGCACAAAACCCACACCTTGTTGTCATCCCAAATAATGAGTCAATCCATCCATGGTATCAGAACCACTCAATTTCCTACTAATAAATACTTTCCCAATATCACCTCAAAATCATCCATTGGTATCATTGTAAAATCCAAAAGTCCCTTTGAACCATCAATTTGAAGTAACACATCTACTTCCAATATTTTTATTGATTTAGCCTTGGTGTTTAATTCTCTCACCATCGTCCTACTCATGGTTACTTTCAACTCGAGCTAGTCTACTAAACTTACCTTCAAGAAATTGTGTGAGGCACATGTATCAACAAGTGTTGATACTGCATTCCTACAAATTTCTACATTTACAAATCAAAACTTGTTCCTTTGGTTGTCGTGTTCCTTCCCCAAGACACCTATCCTCTTAACAAAACCTTTAAGAAAACAAGAACCACAAAAAGCAGACACACCTCTTTGTTTGCACATCTCCATCTTAGTTGAACTTATGACTTGCTCAACTTCCACGTGCGTGTTGAGTGGTAGCTCTAATACCACCTGTCATGACCCCAAGGCCTCTTACGATTACAAGGTTCCTTGGTGGGAACATTGTAATCCCTTAAGTTTGTGGCACTAACGTATTTCACAATTGTGTAGTGTAGTGCAATGTTAATTCACCTAGACTATGCTTCACAATATATTACCCGTGTCAATCTCTATATTATATTAAGTGTAGAATTTCATCAATATAGAATAATAATAGTATTGTCACTTCTAGTTATGTTAATCTTCATTTATAAACATGACCATCATATGTAAGACAATAAACCAACAACATCATCATACACATGCACAAGATTTTAAGGGAATGGTCCTTCGATATTTTTCTTAATTAATAAACCATACATACAATAGTTCACCGAGCAATGGCTTGGATTGATAAAAGTACATAGCCAAGAATCCAAAAAAACAAAAAATAGAACCTTTCTCACCCATCAGGCCCTAATAAATCCTTTTCAACACCCCACTGACCCCACTCAAGTTAGTTTCTGCCCTATTCAGTCTGTGTTCAATTTGGATCCAAAACATGTTTAGGTCTGCACAATTGCAGGCCCTGAGCTACCTCTTTGTCTTAGTCCCCTCCATACTTTGTTGCAACTCTTTGCAACTCTTCCCCAACTCCCTTGATTTAGTTATGTGTTGCATCTTCAATTGGTGTTTCTCCACCTCCATTGTGTTGTTATAGTAATGGGACACTGCCTCCCTTTGTGTGGTTACACGAGGGTTGGCCCATCTCATGGGTTAGAATGACCTCTGCCATTTTGCCCATCACTCACATCCCACACCTGTATCAGCCAGTCCGCTCAATGGTCGTCTCATCTCAGCCAACATGCCCTCGACTAAATGTGCTCGTTCGACTGGTTTGGTCTTGGGGGTACGTGTCTTGTTTGTGCCACCAAGCCGACATGCTAAAGCCCTTCTCTTGGTTTTTTAACACTTGCTCCTCCATGTAGAATTTTACCGGAGAGACAATCAAAATTATTTTGCGAAATAAATAACACAACCAACAACAATACAAACATTAACAATATATGCACACAATTTTTACCCTCAGAAAACCCCAACTTCGTGAAAAAACCTAACCTAATAGAATTCCATTAATCCTTGGCCAAAACCCTAGCTAAGTTGGCTAAGTGAGCCTTCACCATTTGCCTCCCTGACCTATATTACAATGAAGTCTTCTCAACCTTTTAAAGGGTCCATCACATGAATTCCATGGAAAAGTAACCATGGGCCCAAAACCCCCACTAATGACCCAATCAACTTTGACTCTTTTCCTGAGTCAAGTTTACCTAATATTTCCCCCCTTAAACCTTGACTTAGGCTTTCCTTAACTAAATCCAACCAAATCTGCCAAGTGTGTCAACTCTACTCACTCTAGCCTTTCGCCTCAAAGTTTATACCAAGGGTATTTATTAACCTATAATTCCCCCTATCACCTAAGTCTAACCCCAAACTTTATCAACAATTACCCAGAAATGCATATGCTTTAAGAAGTCCCTCAACAATATGCCCATTTACATTAAAAAAAAAATAAAAAAAATTGAACTCCATTATAAAAAAAATGATTATTATTTCACTTCCATTCCCTAGCCAATTGCTTTTCTTTCTAATTTCCCATGTTCACAACCACCTACTTCATATCCATACACCATAGCTCATAAACATGAACCGCAAGCTCTTCGCTACGTCACACCCATTCATGTACTGCTACATTAGAAAACGTAACAAAGTTGTTATACGTCTCCATGCCTCTTAATATCAGAAATCTCAGACCTGAGATTCTAAATATCTACCATTTTTTTTACCACATGTACAAATGCTTGTATGTAACTTCCTACACTCACTTTCCAATGTCACTAGTGAAGGCAATCCCGAGAAAAGCTTATCTGTCCCAGATGAGGTTTTGTCAAAACTCACCAACTGATTCACAACATAATGCCTTCCATAAAACCGAATGATATTATTACCCTTCTAGGTATTAATCAACTTGATCTCTTGAGCCACTATGTCATCAAACCCTAGTTCTAGATCCCATCCATCAAACCCTAGTTCTGGATCCCCTCCATCGGGTTTCAAAAAAGTTTTGTAAACCTTCATGCACAAAGTGGTCTTCTCGTAAAACATATCAAACCTTGAATTAGAATTGTACATAGACTAATAATGCAACATTTTGTGAGGAAGGTGTCATCATCGACAACAACTTTGCCCGTTGAACAAGCAGGTGCCAAAATACCACCTTTTGTCACTGTACATCGTGCATTCCTTCGTCATCATCATTATAGCCAACGTCAAATGTAATCATAAGTTGAGTCTCGACTTTTGTATTGATCTTCAAAGAGCTTTCAAACCTTTGTATTTATGGGCCAAAGCGTGTTGATCGACATTTGTGTTTTAGTAATATCTCTGTATGCCTCGCTTGACCTCTGCCTTCATCACCAAATTGTTGATCTCTACATTTTTTGCAGTAATTTTCAACTACTACCATAGTTTTCAATGTAGTTACTTCCATGACCGATGAGGTAGTTGTATGCAAATCTTCCTCACCAACAATTTGATGTTCTCCATGACCGTCACCAAAATAAACATATGCCCCATGGCTCCTAGCTGCAACTCATTCACTTTCACAAACACAACTTCAAACTTGCCTACCATCCCTAGTTGACAATAATATTTTTGGTGGGCAAGCATAACCAACCCATGCAATAGACATACAGACAAACTCTGGCCCATGCATCCTGTGCTCTTAGATTGAGTGCAGGATTTGCCTTCTGTTTTTCTGACGAGCTGACACCTTATTTAGATTAGATTAGATAAGTCGTTCAGGGATGTAACGCCCTGCGGCTGGCGAGTTGCCCAAGCGCGCCCACCGAACGGATGAACTAGCGAGTGAGGCAGAACATGACCGAACAGATGAGGCAACTATGCAGGCGAGGTGCGGTTGTCTTGAGTTTATACGTGGGTAGGCTGAATGAGCCACCCGCGGGCCGAGCAAAGGAAGTTGCTAGATGGGCGAACGTTAGTGGGGCAGTCCCGCAAGCTGGGCGGGCCAACAACATGTTGAACGAGTTTTTACAACCGAAGGCAATTCGGCCGGGTGGCACAACTCGCCCACCCACCATATACATAGTTGGTGTGAGTTGGGAGTTCGAAGCAATTTCACTTCACTCATTAAAGTAACTCGTGGAGAAGTGCGAGGTAGTCGTAGCAAGGCGCAAGAACCATAGGTTGGATGCGCCCGCTCGTCGGGCAGACAAACACGATAGTCGCATGAGACTTGGTGAACTGGTGGCATGGGTGCAGGGCTGCACGAAGGCGCCCGCCGATCGGTTGAAGAACATGGGTGGAGGGTTGTACGAAGGCGCCTGCCCGTTAGTTGAAGAAAACAAGTGGAGGGCTACACGAAGGCACCCGCCCATTGGTTGAAGAACACGGGTGGAGGGCTGCATGAAGGCGCCTGCCCATCGTTTAAAGAACATGGGTGGAGGGCGGCACGAAGGCGCCCACCCATCGGTTGAACAACTCGGGTAGAGGGTTGCACGAAGGCGCCTGCCTGACGGTGAAGTGACTCGGGTGGAGGGCTGCACGAAGGCGCCCGCCTGACGGTGAAACAAACTCGGGTGAAGAGTTTGGGTGGAGGGCCGCACGAAGGCGCGCTCGCCCGACTCATGCACGGAGTTTGGGTGTGAAGTGTGGATTGTGTAGGAGCGACCACCATGCAAGGCGTGCATGAGGTGGGCGCCCATTGGCAAACGACACGGGTAAAAACGTCGATGGAGCATTTGCTCTCGGTCACTTGTATTTTCACAAAATCATAGTAAAACATTATTATTGCATATGATGGTGTCCTCTCTGCTATGTTGCTGTTTATGGTTATGTGTTTATAATGTTAATGGATTCCGCACATTAATATTGATAATGAAAGATGATAAATGTTAGGCGTAGTTCATAAAGTAACTTAACAATGGAACATGTTAGCTACTTAGGCGGTGCCGCACGGTTTCCAATAAACGAAAAAAGAATTGGGGGCATGACAAATGGTATCGGAGCAACTTGCAGAGAATAGACATGTATGCATGGAAAATTTATGGAGAAATCATGGCTTAACAGTCTGGGTTTCGTGGACTTGATGGTTCAAGGCAAGACCATTCAAGCTTTGGTGGACACATGGGCCACTCATAACTTCATGACGACACAGTTGGCAAAAGAGGTTGGACTGATGATCTTCCCATCGAATGTGGAAGTCAAGGTGGTGAACTCTAGAGCTAAAGTGTCGGGCCTGGCACACGAAGTGCTTGTGCAGATAAAAGACTGGAAGGGTGAGTTGGACTTCACAGTGATGGAGATGAACGACTTCGATATGATATTGGGGCAAGATTTCTTAAAGGGAAACAAGGCAATTGTTGTCCCCTTCTGTGATGAGGTGTTGCTGGTTGGACAGTCACAAACTTGGACTTTTCCCACTCATAGGTAAAGAAGGGAAGTCAAGGTGCATCATGTTTTTGCACTAAGTTTGGAGAAGGCTATGAAGGAGTCAGATATGGAAACATATGTGGTGATGTTCAAGGGAGTCGAAGGTGATGGTGAGGATGCCTGTTCCAACCAAGATTTTTGAGGTATTGGCCAAATATGCAAATTTGATCCCTGATGAGCTACGAAAGAAGCTTCCACCAAGGCGTGCAGTGGACCATAGCATAGAGCTTGAGCCAGGGAAGCAACCTTCGGCTAAAGCACCTTATCGGTTGTCAGGACCTGAGTTGGAGGAATTGAAACAACAGTTAAAGGAGTTAACTGATCCAGGTTTCACTAGACTTTCAAGGTCCCCCTATGGAGCTCTGGTATTGTTCCAGCGGAAGAAGGATTTGAATGAGCTATGGATGTGTTGTGATTACCATGCACTGAACAAGCAGACGGTAAGGAACAAGTATCCTTTGCCATTGGCTGTTGATTGCTTCGACAAACTTGCAAAGGCCCGAGTGTTTTCCAAGCTAGACTTGAGGCATGGGTATTATCAGGTGTGGATAGCTGAAGGAGACGAGAAGAAGACCGCGATAGTAACAAGGTATGGTAGCTTTGAATTCCTTGTTATGCCATTCGGCTTGTGCAATGCTCCTGCTACGTTTTTCACTTTGATGAATGATGTTCTACGTCCATACTTGGATTCGTTCATAGTAGTATACTTGGACGATATAGTGGTGTACAGTGCAAACATGGAGGATCATAAGAAGCACTTGGCAATGGTGTTCGAGGCACTGAAGGCAAATTAGTTGTACTTGAAGAAGTCTAAGTGTTTGTTTGCTCAGACCGAGATTCCGTTCCTTGGACACATAGTGGGTCAAGGGTACATATGGATGGAGCCGAGCAGAGTGAAGGCGATGGAGGACTAGGTCGAACCGAAGAATGTCCATGATATGAGGGTGTTTTTGGGCATGACCAACTACCAATAGAAGTTTGTAGAGGGGTACTCCAAGGTAACATCATCACTAACCGACCTATTGAAGAAAGGCAATAAATGGAGTTGGACGGACAAATGTCAGGTGGCATTTGATGATTTGAAGAAGAAGATGGTTACAACACCGATACTAAAGTTGTCAGAATTCGAGAAACCGTTTGAGGTACACACAGATGCTTCAAATTTTACCATAGGAGGGGTTCTTATGCAAGATGGGCATCCGGTGGCGTACGAGAGTCGAAAGTTGCAGGATAGAGAACAAAGGTATCCGATCCATGAGAAGGAGATGACTGCGATCATTCACTGTCTTCATTCATGAAGGCATTACCTGATTTAGAAGCCATTTGTTGTCCAGACAGACAACGTTGCAGCAAGTTATTTTACATCACAGCCGAAGATTTCTGCAAAGCAAGCTCGTTGACAGGACTTCTTGGCAAAATTTGACTTGACTATTGAGTATAGAATGGGGAGACACAATGTGATAGCAGATGCACTTAGCAAGAAGGGACAACTTGCAGCATTGGAAGGAGAAGACTGGGCAACAAGGAGTAAGAGTCGAGTTCAGATGTTAGAAGAGATGCAGAATAAGCTCAAGGAAAGTGTTGAGACCGATACTCAGGCACATAATATAGTGAAGTAGATAAAGGAGGGGAAGACACGAAAGTTATTTCTCCGAGACAGATTCTTATTCTTTGGAAATTGACTCTATGTTCCAAAGTCATCTCGGCTCAGAAGGCACCTTTTGAAGGAGTGTCATGACTCACTGCGGGCTGCCCACCCAGGGCAGCGTCGTTCTTTGGCATTATTGGAGAGAGAATTCTTTTGGGAGAAGATGCGGGAGGATGTAGAGGAGTATGTACATACGTGCATCATTTGTCAGCAGCACAAATCGGATACTCATAGGAAAGGAGGTCTGTTGCAGCCCTTACCGATTCCTGATAGACCGTGGATGAGTGTCTCAATGGACTTCATCACTCAGTGGCCACAGTTTCAGGGGTATAATGGGATAATGGTTGTGGTTGATCCTTTTTCCAAGTATGTTGTCTTTGTTCCAACAAAGATGCCTTGTGGAGCCGAGCAAATTGCGGAGTTGTTCTTTAAGAACATAGTGAAGCATTGGGGAATAACATTAAGCATCGTGTTGGACTGAGATCCATTATTTACAGGCAGATTTTGGACCACATTGTTCAAGTTAGTCAGGATAGAGTTGTTGATGAGTTCGACTTACCATCCGCAAATAGATGGACAGACCGAGAGGATCAACGCATTGTTGGAGGATTACTGGAGACATTATGTGACGGATGATTAGAAGAATTGGCCTGAACTCTTGGATGTTGCTCAGTTCAGCTACAACATTCAAAAGAGTTCTGCGACGGGGTATAGTCCATTTGAGTTGGTGATGGACAGATGCCGGTCACACCGCATACTGTAGTGACAGGAGGTTTGTTGAGGAGTCCTCATGCGAAGAAGTTCATGAAGGCTTGGGATGAGACCTTGGAGTTGGCACAGTTGCGCTTGCATGAAGCTACAAGGAGAATGGAGAAATGGGAAAATAAGGTGTTGTCATAAAATCAAGCACTAAAGGCTGCTACTTAGTGAGGTCTTATGCAACTGTTTCAAACCAGGCTTTAGACTAAGGTTTAGCCTCCTTAGTCAGAGAGGGCTCTCTCACAGATTTCTGATATGCATTTAAGGGCAAAAAGATGGCTAATTCTTTAAAAAGTGAATAAAGTTTAAGCTGGTTGGAACAA